>PVKN010001546.1:0-19347 GCA_004027915.1 Capromys pilorides
TTACACAATATGCGTGCCTCTTTCTACTTCCAGTCAAAATACACGCAGCATCTGCAACACAACTTCATTAAGTCAGCATCAACTTCTGGAGAACATCGCTCAAAGAGGTTGCCATTTCCCGACTATTACGCTTCGATTTAAAACACACAAAGTGCATTCCCTCTGCATTTCAGGTTAACTAGGTTCCCCAGTTCTTTACAAGTACAAAACACACCTTTTCACTATTCTCTTCTAGCTTTCTTTTCCCTTATTAGTGGCTGTCCTGTAAAAATCACAGGATTTGCTCAGAAAATAACTTTTATCATTTATAAATACCAATTTGTCATTATGTTAGTAAAATTCCTCGCTTTCTACCCTTTTCCTTCTGAACATCGCCTTTCTTCTAGTATTTCTAACACTAACATCAATGACAGTCGGTCAACCCTCTCATCCACGACCTGTGGTCAGAGCTCCATGTACACCCAGTGGGCAAGAGTCTTCTAAAGCAAGAGATTTTTAGGGCAGGATCACCTGCTCCCCTTCTCTACTTCTGATCTTCCTTTTTTTTTTTTTTTTTTTTGCCTTCACTCTGTTTCACAGTCTAATGAGATACCCACACTTGTGTCCAGTATTCACACACACAAATACACACCCACAACCTGACTGGGAAAACTATACATCATTATGAGACTGTGAACTTTGGCTCTGACATGAAATTACATGGTTTTCTATAGAATTTACTGGCAAGGAAGGGACTAGGCGGATGAAAAAAAAAATAGTTTGCACTTTTAAAAGATCCCAAAAAGACAATCCTACCTTTCCCAGGATTTGGAGGAAAAGGACTTCCATACTCTTGCTGCTTTGGCTTTAAAGTGTGTGTCCCTGACATGCCTCCAGGCTGGGCGACCTGGAATCTCAGCTTCTCACTGGCGAGCACGTGTCTCCTGGGGCTCAGAGCGGGCAGATGGATGGGGCTCTCAGCCACACTGTGCTGCAGAGCCATCCCTCCTCCCAAGGGCATCTTGCGATGCAGGCTTCCAATAGCGGGGCTCGCTGTGTTGCCCCAAGACGAGGGGCCAGGAGTCCCTGAGAGGGTTCGGCTGGGAGGAATATGCTGGCCACTGACCATCCTAGGCCCCTGTGGGGTTCCCGACGTATGGTGAAGACTCATGCTGCGTGACCTTCCATTCATCCTGAAAAACCTGTGGCCAGGATGGTCAAATATCCAATGGCACTACTGACTCCTTTCAGGCAAAGTCCAATAAGTTATCCATGGTGTGGGTTCTAAGCCTGTTTAAAAAAATAAATGCAGGCATTTTTAAGAGTAAAAATGAAAATAAAGTACAGAGTTTTCAACTTGTGTAGCATTCATATCCAGAACAGAAGAACCCTTAGCAAAACGGCCTTTTACATAGAACAAGGTCATGAAATCCACAGGTCATTGGCAGACACTCCTTCTGCATTCACAGGAGACATGGATGATGGATCTCTATATAGTTTTGTTTGCCACTGAGCCCTTCTCTATAGGGTGCTCTTGCAACTACAACGAATCTAGCAGTGCCAGCTTACAAAATTAAATTTATTTTAATCCCTAAAGGATCTGTTCTTATGAGCTCCTTTTTTTTTTTTTGCAGTGGGTCCTGGGAAACAAAAAAGCACTACCTTCATGAGCTGCAGGCCAGTGCTTCATAGCCCCCAGGATACAATCAAAAACCACACCTAGCCTCTGGAGGGAATAATGGGGACATTTTATCATCTCTCACTTTCACTCTAACGAAGCTTTTTATAGCCCCTAGATTTACAAATGTCTTTGACATTAAATACTATCATGCTATTCTGTAGTCCTGAGAGAATAGCACTCAATAGCCCTAAGTTTGGGAACTTACAAAGGTTTTACACATCCTAATACTTAAATATTCACAGTTGGGTTAGAGTCTTGGTTCCACATGACAGAAAGCATGAGGACAGAACAGCCCTCCCAAAGGTGAGCTATGCAATTCGTTCACCGGGCACTGTACTGTATACTGCTGATCAGACACAGCTCCACAAAACTACCTAGGCTAGAACCAAGGACCACTAGACACCATCATCCACGCACACGTGATGAAGTCAGTACTTACTATTCTAAAACATCAAGGAAAACCCTTCCTTCCTTTTACCAGCTGCTCCCCAAAGTGCAATGGGTGGCCAAGTGCTATAGGAGTGCCGCTTCTCCACACGCATGACAGAAGCTATCCACTGTCTGTCTTTTATATAGGCATGACAGGCACAGAAAGACGCCAAGCTACACACAGGAAATAAGGCCTGAGTGTAAAGCAGTACTGTTCGGGTATCTTCATTAGACAGTTATTGCTTTTTTTATATAATCTGCTCAAGGTTGTAAAAATATTTTTTACTCAACTCCCAAATAATCCTATATACCATTAAGGAAAAGATATCAAAGGGAAAAACATTTTGTGAAGAATTCTTTTATCATTTTAAGAAATCAAAAAAGATTAAGTTTCGGGCTGTGGAGACAGGTTGGCAATCTGAGTGCTTGCCTGGGAAGCACAGCTTCGATTCCCAGTACCACATGCTGTGTCAGCCCCAAAACCCTGGACACGCAATGTTGGCCGCAGAAAGCAGGTAGTGACACGTGGCTATAATCCCACCACCAGGAAGGTTGAGAAAGGAGGATCACTACGAGTCCAGGCTGTGCAGCAAGACCTTGTACCAAATAAATGATTAAAAATTTTAATGAAGTTTCAAGTCAAGTGCTCACTCTGCTTGCTGCAAAGTTTACCGTGTGTGCCTATGTTAAAGGGCCTCAAATATAATTAGCACCCAGGCGTGGTGGCACCAAGCTGTAGATCCAATTACTCAGGAGGCTGGAGAATCAAAAGTTCGAGCTGAATCTGGACAACTTAGTACTTAGTGAGACAGAGTGTGCGTGCGTGCATGCGTGCGTGTGTGTGTATGTGTGTGTGTGTGTGTATAGAATGTATTGTGTGTGTGTGTGTGTGTGTGTGTGTGTGTGTAGAATGTATTTTGTCTTTGACATTAAATACTCTCATGTCACCCAGAAATCCTAGGAGACAATCCATAGTACTAATCTAACTCAGGGTTGCTCTTGCCCACCTTCCGTCCCTTCCATGATTGGACAAGTGAGTCCCACTTAGCCACGCCTCCACATTTTAAGGTGGTTTTTTTTTTTTTTTTTTTTTTTTTTTTGGTTTTTTTCAATGGAACAGTAAGAAATAGACTCTGAAATTACACTGTTTGTAATATTCTTCTTGACACTGGGAAAATTCCAATGCTTCTTCCACTGAGTCCCCATAGACTTGAGTGCATTACCAGTCAGCCTGTTGATTCATTCATTGGTTCATCATGAGCAAGAGGCCTTGAAAGTCTCTGCGCTTTGCCAGATAAAATTAGCCATCTAGTCTGCTTTCATTGATAAAATATTGTTTTCTGAGTCCTCTGAACCCTGAAGAAGAAAGTACTTACTCAGCACCCAACAAAAAAGGGCAAAGAAATATGTCATGTTGGCCATTCTTTGACAATGAAAACGTATTCAACATGACTGGAAATATGAGTCACTAAGACCACGGTCCAAGTGACAAGTGTCTGCAGATTTCCAGACTGAGCCTATTTCCAGGTTTTTAAAAATAAAGGAGTCATTTTTGGCAGCAAAATAATATACAAGCAGGAATTCTCATCAAAGATGTGGATAAAAACACATAAGTAAGCACCGAGCTTAAAGCTCAACCATTGAAAAGGTGAGTCGGACAGAAGGAAAGATAACTAAAGCCCTGAGAAATTAACAAGATATCAGGCATTCACACCTGTCTGCCTTGCGCTACTGTAGGTTTTATAAAGTGAAGTTCTGTTTTAAATAGTATTAAGTTGAAAGTAAAGCCAATAACAAAATGTACTTCAATTTTATTATTGAGAAAATAGCATCCAGAAATAAAGTGATTAATACCATAATGAAAAACCAGTAGGGCAAGGCCATGTGAGCTGAGCAAAACCAGGCCCAAGATGGAAAAGGAAATATGGAAAATGTGCCTAAAATTGCAGTTTTACACCTTAACTATGCTAATGAATTTTTCAATTTTTTTAGATAACAGAATGTAAAATTCAATTTTCTTTGTTCATATGATAATACGTTTTGTATGTTTTTTGGTTAAGCTATATACTCAGCACAGAATTCTAAATTCTCTTGGTAACAAAACAAGGGAATTAGTGAATCAGTGTGTTATACCTATAATGCCAGCACTCAGGCGTCTGAGGAAGGAGGAGCTTGGTGAGTTTGAGGCTACCTGGGCTACACAGAGTTCAAAGCTAAACTGAATTCAACATACCAAGACTTTCTCTCAAAAACAAACAAACAAACAAATCAACTGCTCCATTTAAGGGAGGCACATGTTCACAGAGTCAGAGCGAAAAGAGCACTCAACAAGTCATGGTATCTGAGGTCTCTGCTACAAACCACTAATAACTTCTGCTGTTTTTTTTTTTTTTTTTCTTTTTCTTTTTTCATTCACAAAAGACTGAGGAGCTGGATATAATCACTATGGTCTCTTGAGATTTTGTTAATCTAGGTAATATGGATAAGGAAGAGTATTAAAATATCCATTTACTATAATCAAGAAAATAAATACATAGTCTTTGTGTTTTTAAATCTAGGAGGCCCTTAAATCTAGGAGGACTCAGTAGACAGCAAAACAAAAATAATAACCTCTAAGAGCACACAAGAAGCTCTTGCATGAGCAACGCTCAGAATGGCATTAGACAGGAAAAATGAACTGAGGGTTAAATTTGCACTTCATAAAGAGTAAAATTATCAAATAATCAGAATCAAAACTGTAATTAGTACAACCCAATCGGAAGATACTTTTTGTTTTTAAAAAGTTGGCTGAATTTCCAGCATTTTCTTATCTGTCTTCTACCCAACTACTCTACCCTGCTATAAAAAGAAAGAAAAGAAAAGAAAGGAAAAAAGAAAGAAAAGAAAAGAAAAGAAAAAAGTACTCGGCATGGTGGCACACACCTGTAATCCCGGCACTTCGGAGGCTGAGGCAGGAGGATCAATGTCAGTTCAAGAACAGCCTGGCCTACAAAAGCGAGTTCAAGGCCAGCCTGAACTACAAAGTGAGACCTTGGCTCAAAAGTCAAAAAAAAAAAGGAAGGAAGGAAGGAAGGAAGGAAGGAAGGAAGGAAGGAAGGAAGGGCCGAAGTATAATAAATTTAGAATATCTTGGATCTGACATTGACACATACTCTTGTTAGTTGACACAATGAAAATGTTCACTCTGCTAATGAGTCAACATAAGAGTTAATAAACCTCTACTTTTGACTACTTTCAAATTCTTAAAACACTGCTGTAAATCATGTCAGAGAGGAAATGACTTAACCCCCTAAGGAAAGGAAGGCACAAAACCATTTAATAATTCCACTGGTTTTCTGGAAAACCATGACTTTAATCAAAATATAA
Source organism: Capromys pilorides (assembly GCA_004027915.1). Classification (NCBI taxonomy): domain Eukaryota; kingdom Metazoa; phylum Chordata; class Mammalia; order Rodentia; family Capromyidae; genus Capromys; species Capromys pilorides. The sequence goes on from PVKN010001546.1 coordinate 5,456, forward strand.
CATCATGACTTTACCTTCTACCCAAAAGGCACTGCTCCTTTTGAAGCAATGTTAACTCATCCATTCAAGAAAATTGCAAAAATACAAGTTCCATAATACCTATCTACAGGCAAAGGCCTTTTCTTAGTAAATATCATTAATAGACTCATCTAGAGTCATAATTCATCTGATGAGCCAGTTAATTATTAATTTTCATACATCATTTCATTTCCTTAGGCTACATTTAACCTTTGTTATATTTTCCATTCCTTATGCCACAAGTATTTCTTCCCCTGAACAAAACCTGATAATGAAACATCAAGCACAGATCAGCAAACTGCTCCATATATATATGTACACGTATACAGATAATCGACCTAAAATAGAGTTCTTGTTGATTCTTTCCATTTTTTCCCTTTGAGCTAACAACTGTATAATTTCATGAACACTGCCTTTTTAATTCCTCTGCCTTGATTGTTTAATAGCTCTGTGTTATTCCCAAGGGCTTCTCTTGTTACAGCTTTTGTAGCCAGAAGAATATAGAAATGAAAAACCTACTGATAAATAATATTATTCTCACGCACAGGTACAGTGTGAAGCACATTTTGCATTAAATCAAGAACACATAGAGCTAAATGTTCTTAGATCCTCAGAGTCCATTTTAATAAGCAGAATGTACCTTGTCCTAACACAGGTGACTGACTCCTCAGAAAAGATTGTATAAACAAAAACCAATCATGTAAGTCATTTTATTGGCAACAATATAAACACAGCTATATTAGATGTCACCAATAAATCAAAATTATTCTTGTCTGCAATTTTAACAAGAGGAAAGTGCAAACATGTGCCTGTGAAGGTGGAGGATATTATGGAGGAAATGTATTGAATGTGTACAATACTTCTCTAAATTGAAACTGGAGGGTCCTATATTATGAAAAAGCAACCCACAACGAGGCGCGGTTGATCACTTCCATAGACTCATATCTTTATCCAGTGAAACTGACAAATGCAAAAATTAAAACAGGAGTTACACAAAAAGAAAGCTAATTCCTCACTGTGGAAATGTGAAGCAGAAACTTCAGGAGATCACATCTTAATAACGAGCATGTGCAGACCTATGCATGGGGTATTCCCAAGTGTAACGTTAGTTGCTGTTAAATATATTAATGTATTCATTCTGAACACTAAGAGGTACAGATGTTACTCAAGCAATACAATCACCAATAAGATGAAATCAAAGAGGCTCACTTAGAGTTACACTAATTAAAAATACGTAGACAAATCAGCACTTCCTCCAGAGAAAGCAGACCATCTTTCCAAAGACCACTCAGACAGCATAATATAATGAACACTGCGGATCCCAACTAATGGAAACCCTGACTTGCATTTCTTTGTGGACTTCAACCTCTAATTAGATATAGACTCATTTTAACTATTTTTTTTTTTACTTTTATAGTTTATAATGTTTACTCGAAGTGAAAAGAATCTTTCCTGGACTTAAGAGAATAATGGGCAATGTCATTTTAAACTTAAATTATGGCTACGGTATTCAAAACATAGTAAATATAAAGAGGACACAAAAGAAGGGGCTGGGGAAGGCAAAGGGAAGGGAACAGAGAAAAAGTGCAGGATCAATTCTAGTTCAGGAATTCATTCCTCTTAATCGTAACTCAAAACTCAGAAGCAGAATTCAGAACCTTTTACGTGATGACAGTGATTACAGATTGCTGCAGGAAATTCAGAGCCCTCAGGAAAATATTGCTGGAGGACAATATTAAAGTTCAATAACCTGTCTTAGAATCAACTTGCTACACCTCAGTGCATCCATCCTCTCATGTCCTGGTAATTCACTAAGTGACACCGCTTTTAGTAATAGTTACTTAAGAGCATTTCATTTACTCCCCCTCAGTCATGAACTCATCAATGAGCACAGAAAGATCTAGAAAAAACTGTGGCCCTACCAAAACTGGCAAAGGAAGGAGAATGAAGGATCTCCTTAAGTACCAAAAGAGCCAAAAGAAATCAGACAAAATGAGAGTGAATATGGAACTAAAAATGTTTTCTGAGTACATGTCTGTGATACACAATGATACACATTTGTTTAGGGAATTGATATCTACACGTACCCCATCCTGACCCTTTTCACTCCCTTTCTACTCTCCCTGTCAGCCCCTCTCCACATCCCCTTCCAATCTCCACAAAGCTTATCTGTTTCCTACCATCTCTCTTTTATTTTGCTCTATTTGTATTTTGAGTTTCTCATAAAATAGAAACCACAAGTTATGTATCCTTCTGTGCTTGATTTATTTGACTTAGTTGACATTCTCAAGATCCACCCATTTGCCTACAAATGACTCCAATTTATCCTTCTTTAAGGCTGATTAGTACTCTGTTGAAGACAAACAGGTAAGTTCAGAAAGGAAACAAGGCCCTGGAAAAGTGTAGGGAGGAAAATACTGTGAAGTTCCCAGACCTATGTTTAACAAAGGACTGTTTCTAAAACAATGTTTTTCAACTGCAATGCAAGATATTGCTGGTTTATGACATCACTACTCAACAGGAAAAATATTAATGAAACAGAACCATAATAAAATAAAACCTATCAGAGTACATAAAATCTATTACCAGTCAAGTACCATTTCCTAAGTTACTTGTGGGTATACACACTCTGTATCTAGACAGTGCATTACGTAAAAGATGTTTCATTGTGAATTACAGTCAAAAGAGAATAAAAACCACTGTTATAAAAAGCGCTTGGACTATGAGATACACAAATACCTACAAAGAACAGCTGAAGGAATAGGCAGAATTTGAAAAGTAAAAGAAACACCAAACTACAGTTGTAATGAACAAAAGATCTCAGTTTGACATTTTTAGTTTTATTTTAAAAAGCTAAATAATATAGTCACATTCTTACCAGCGCTGCTACTTGCTTTTACTCAAATATCAACTGATCCATCAGTAATACGTAATAATTCATCAACCAAGAGGGTCAACATCAAAATGACGGATGGGTGACCCTCCCCTGGAACAAAACCCTGCTCTCACAATGCAAAAAGGGAAAAAAAGTTTTTACATGACACACTGCTGTCTTTGAGAAAGTAGGTTTTCAAAATGCGTTCTTAATACAAGTTAACCATTAGATTCTGAGACCAGGATTTCAAATGGAAAAATGAGCACATTCCCTATGATGTCACCACTGAATTAATTACCTGAGCTGCAGAGACTGAGCACCACCTGGCCATGGTTTGAACACAAGGTTTCTTCGAAAATATAAAAGCAAAATAACTGGATGGAGATTTTTTTCTTAGAATAAATAAACAGCAAGCCCATTCTCACACAAAGAGGCTCATAGGGCGGTAAAACATGGAGAAATGAAAAGCGGAGTCTGTGTCGCTTAGCTCTGCGTATCTAATACTGGGTCTGTGTAAAAAGCTATTTTCAATGCTAAAAACCACAATTCTCTTAAAGGGTAATGAACACCTATAATGTAGAAGATTTTAGAAATAAAATTTGTCACTCCCTGCCCAATATTCCAGCATGTTAAAGCTTCCCTATTACCCATGTAACAGAGATTTCTTCCCTCTGGTGTAGTTTGGCTTAAAAGTGGCCAGTGTCACTATTTTTAGCTGTTCGTACAGACAGAAGTTTCATACAAGTTAAATTATGTTCGTTGACATCAGTGTAAAAGTATGAATGTCCACAACAATGACTAGGCCCTTAACCAACATGACAACATATTTATTAAAAAAATTTAAACCTCTATGAATGACTCAGCCAAGTTACAGACAGAAGTGGAATTTATTGGTCATGCTAAAAAGGTTGGGAAAACATAAATCCACTTCTTCACACACAAGAATAACAAAAATTTGTACATAGCCTTGGCACTGGGGTGGTTTCTGTGTACAGTATTCAGCAGGCCTAGAAATGAAATTTCACAGATCTGGCTCTAAACTGCAGAAACCGCTGGTCCTCGGAGGCTGACCGCTCTATCAGGGACCGGGTTAGGTCCTACACTGTGACCCTCTCTGCTCACCCCACTTCAGCAAGGCTTGCTGCCCCTGAAGGAATGCACAGCTTTTCACACTCCCGACCTACAAAAGACAGCACACAAAAGCGGCCCCACTGACTTTCTTCCTCTCAAGTCTGCCCTCAGCTAATACTGAGATCATTCGTGATTCAGGCTTCACAGACAAATCCCCGATTTTGCTCCTGAAGAAGAGGCTGGTGGGATCTTTGTTTCTGACCAACCTGCACATCACCTTCCCATCTACCTCAGTAGTCTGACCCCTCTTTCCTCCTTTTATCCTTTTCCTCAAAAATCCGGATCCTATTCGCCCTCCAGGACCTCCCCCAAATATCTATGTTAGGGCCGTCCTGACCCTTTCTAGCCTCCAAGGCTCTGATCTGCAAAATGAGAGTAGTTACATTATTGCGCATAGTTTATGATGTTACATGAAAATATATATCACAGGCTTAGCACAGTTCTTAGAACAAAAAAGCTTATAAATGTTAAATGTTTCACCCTAAATACCTCTCTTTCAACATTCATACCTGCCTGTATTGCGTTATAATTATCTGCTTATGTTTCATCTCCATCTAAATTGTAACTTCACTGATAAACTTTTCCCAGCCCTTACATTGAGATGGTTTTGCACTGTATCTACATATTTACATTTTGTATACTATTGTATCATATGCATTTTAATACCACATATATATTCATGTACATATATTTGTGTATTTTCTTATTAAATCATGCAATTTCTCATTATTCATATTAAACCAATCACACTGAAAAGTAAAGTGCAACTGAAATATACATCTCTATCCTACATTTAGTGTAGCATAAAACTTGACCACATAATCGTGAGCCACATGCTGTGGACTGAGAAACCACTATAATTTCAGTTGTTTCTCAATCCTCATCTCATCCACTATCTTAAGAAAAAGTAGTCCAGAAATTCTACTGCACTCTTCTGGCAAGACAGTTTTTTCTCACCTTTCTCTTGGCATGCTGGCTAAAAATGAGAATGCCTAGCAAACAGCTGCAAAACAAATAATCAGGTCAATACCGAGATCAAGCTCCTCCTGCTATGAAGGTTGTTCGCCCCAGAGGGAGTATTCTATGCTGTCTAGGTTATCCTACTGGGAGAAGCCTTTCAGGGTTTCCTCCTTGCCTACCCTGGGGCACACCAGAGATGGCACCCATGCCTGTTCTGTCTCTCTAACCACATTATCATCAAGATGTAGTAAACACAGCTTCTGTTTCAGTAGTGTTTTTCCTTAATTCTATCATGTTAAGTAATACCTGGCCAATTTCTGAAAGCCAAATTGTTCCCATCATCTTCAGAGTCCAAATTATCTCATTTACTCAGTGGTTAGGTTGAGGCTCCATAAAACATATTGAAAGCAGGCCCCAGGGTACGTACCAGATTGCTCCATTCATATATTTTAAAGAAACAGGCAAAACTAACACACCTGATAGATGCAAAGGTATTAATTACTCGGGGGAGGGTGGAGTCACTCCTGGAATGATTACAGTAAAAGATGTTTCTGTTCCTTAATCCAGATGTTACTTAGACCACTGTGTTCCATTTATAAGCAATGCGGTTTAAGACAGTTGTGCTTTTCTGTATCCATATTTTATCACAATAAAAAATAGATTTTTGGATCAAATCTGCCTGAAGTAGAAAACTAATTAAACTTGGAACTTGAGCAACTTGTTATCCAACTATGTGTTGTTACTTTAAAGGTCTTACTATGCCTCATCCTCCTTGAAAGAGAAGGGTGCCATGTTTTCTTGCCCAGCTTTTCCATGTGCCTTCTTTTCTTCAGTCTTGACTGAGTCTATAAACCAACAACCCTTAAAAAATTAAAGAGCTAAACGGCATGATTGCACATGGCTATAATCCCAGCAACCTGAGAGGCTGAGGCAGGACCGCAAGTTTAAGCCCAGCCTGGGCAACTCAGTGAAAGTCTCTTTCAAAGTAGAAAATAAGAAAGCTGATGAAGCATCTCAGTGTGAAAGCCCTCGGCTCAATCCCAAGTACCACACACACACACACACACACACACACACACACACACAGGGTGGGGAGGGAGGAGGTTTTTAAGAGTTGAGCTCTGAATTTCTACCTTATTTATGCTGCAACATCCTCTCAGAAAGTAATTACAGAAACACAGGAAATGACTTCTCTAGGGATGAGTGTGCCTGGGATGCTGCTTCCTTAGTTATCTCCTTCAAAAATACTCCCATAATCTAGGAGAACTGCAAATTAACATTCAACCCCAAAGATCAATAACTACAGTCCAAGAGGAACACTGTACCTAGAATGCCTCAGGCGTAGTTTACTAGCAGAAAATACAGACCCAAGAAAGGGGGAGAAAAGACAACAAGAAAAGTAAGTTGGGGCCAGGGATACAGCTCAATGGCATAAGCACCTGCCTGGTAAGTGCACGTTCTGAGCTCGATCCCCAATGCCCTGCCTCCCAAAAAAGGAAATAAGTTCATCTTAAAATAAAGGAAAGGCCGCTTCCCTCCATATAGATAAAAGCAGGACTCAATTTGATTTTATTGAACCCTCCCATGCTGCCTATTCCAGCCCAGTAAAAATGTTGCCTCCTAGGTAAAGCCTGAAACCCATCCAAAAAAAAAACCTCATGCCCTGTTAGACAGAATGATCACTTTCTCCCAAGCAAACCAACCCACCTTTGGTACTCAACCTGTGCTACCAAGGAATCCAGGTAGAACTAGGATACTGGAAATGATGCCTGCCTAAAACGGGCAAAGGTGAACCAAGGAGAAAACATTTATCACAGCAGCCTCAGAATTAACTATAGAGCCACGGAGATAGCTAGGTAGTCTAAGTGCCTGCCTGGCAAACTCAAGGACTGAAACCTGGCATGCTAAGGTGCACCTGTAATCCCAGCCCCTGAGGAAGCTGAGACAGGAGGATCCCCAGGAGTCTAAGCTGTGTGACCCTGTACCAAATAAATAAATGATTTTTAAAAAGGAATTAACTATTGAGACTCAAGTAGAGCTGAGTCCTCCACACAAGAAACAAAACCGGCAGCTACCACAAGAAAGGTGTTCTGGAAATAAGCAGAAAAGAAATATTCTTCCTTTCAAAGCTAATATCAGAGCTCGTGGAAAGCAAAAACAAGTTAAAAACACTTAAGGATAATCTTCAGCACATTCTCAATTTCAAAAGATGGCATATAATATCACAAACTTCTGTTTCTAGATGGCCTCCGCGTTCCAAGAACAATCTTCACTGTTTTCTTTTTTTGCAAACTTTTGCAAGTTGCACCTGCTTTGCACCTCATTGTAAGCAAACTTGAATTAAGATTTTAAACCACAATGTGTTGTAGCCCCCAAAAATTACTGTCCAATTAGTTTAAAAAGGAAAGTAATTTTAAAAGTGGGAACTGACACATGGAAATACTAGGAGGAAAGGGACACCTAGCTACCTTTCAAGGCAGAAACTATGACTCATCAAAGCTTTCAGGGGGCACAGAAGAGACTGCGTTTGTCTTGAGTTCACCTTCAGTCCAAGAAACGCACTCTGACCTTGGAACTGGGAAGCCTCAGTGTTAGTTCTGGTTCTCAAAGGACTAGAAGTGAGGTCTTGGGCAAAATCCCTAAATTCACTCAGATTTCTCATTGTAGGTGACCTCCTGTGTCCTCTAACCTCAACAAGTTTGTACTCAAGTCTAGGAAGAAGACACGAGGGGAACCGGTCCACTAAGAGCTGCACAACGTCCCTCTCCTCACCTACCCCAAGGTCCTGGGCCCCAACTTCCAAGAGATGCTACAGTCCTGGAAGAAGGTGGTTCTGGTGGATCGGGAAGAAGGTGCAAGGGCCCTCCTGTCCGATAAAGGGGTCCTTGGTCGCAGGAATCCAGTCCCTAAGGAGTCCGGAAGTAACCCCCTAACCTGGGCCCTGGTTTAAGCGTCCCAGAGACAGAGGCCAAGCCCAAGGCACGGAAACCTAGCTGGAGACGGGCTCCAGGGCGCCTGGGGGGAAGTGGGGTTGAGAGCCGGGGAGAGACGCCTAGGGCCAAGCTACGGGAGAGCAGCCTTCTTTGGATCCTTACCCCAGAGGTTGGCCGCGGGGGTCAGGCCCTGGCCCCCTGGACTCCCGGCTGCGTGCGAGCGAGGGGCGGGCCCGGAGGCGGAGGCGACCGGCCGCCGGCTTGCGCGTCGCTGCGACCCCGTCACTCCCCACCGCCTCCGCCCCTAACCTTCGGCTGTGTCCGCAGAAGCAGCAAAACAAAACAAACTCGTGCCGGCTTCCTGTTGTGCAACCGAGTCCCGAGTAGGTCGGAGGCTTAAAGGGCGCCGCGGCTGGAAGGGACCCGCGCACGTAGCCCGGCCCGGGGAGTCCGGAGCCCGAGGGAGCCCGGACCGGCTCCGCACCCCCGGGTTGCAGCGCCCCGCCCCCGTCACTCCCCGCCTCCCCTACCCCCTACCGAGCCCCGGGACGCGAACCGCGGAGCCAGGAACTCTCCCCCAAAGTTGCTCCCTCCAGGTACCTAACTGAATCATTCCTAGGATGACAAATCCGCCCAGGCCAAGATTTCCAGACACATGGGTGACTTCCTCGTCCTCGAGGTGACTTGTCAGCTCCACTGAGTAACTTGGAACTGTCGCTTGGGGCAAGGTGTGTGTCTCGCTCGGACAGCGGCTGCTCACTCACGCTTTCCAGAGAGCGGCTCTGACAGACTTCAAACTACACACAGGCTCATTTATAGGGACTGGAGCCTTGCGCGGGACAAAGTCCCCGAGACTGAGACATTTTCCAAACAGTGCTGACATTTTGTCGGGCCGCATAAAAATGTAAGCGCGAGGTGACGAACCGGCGGGGCGCGCTGGTGTCTGAGAGTGTCTGCAAGCCCGTGGCGTGGGAAGTCGCAGCTACATCCGGGCGGCCCGAGGTCTCCAGCCCGACTGGACGCCCACCCCCGAGCCTGGCACCCCCAAACAATGGGGCACCGCCTGCGTGCGGCGCGGGGTGCAACACAGCCCTCGTGGAGCTCTGCAAACACGTGGAACTCGAAAAGGCAACGGCAGCCCGTGTGAGCGCGGAAGACCTCGCGTCACCCCTTGAGTTTCCCTGCGCCCAAGTTTCCCTTCCCCGATACCTGGGGGCCGGATTCGGGCCGTACGCCGGCCCGCGCGTCCTGCAACCTGGCCTGGCCACGCAGCCTTCCAGAGCCCACGGTGTACAAGAAAGCACAAAAACTCTTCCTAAGGGGCGAAACTTTTAACACCTTGTTGATTTCTTTTCTGTCATCTCCGCCCGGGGCTCTCGGGCGCGGACACAACGCAGTTCTACTCCTCTTTGCGGGTGGCTGCGACCTCAGCCCGCGGAGGTCCCTAAACACCCCTCTGAATCCGGGGTGCGCGTGGCCCCGCACCCGCCCCAACGCCCGGCCGGCGCGCGGAGCTGTTTCTAATCCCTGCTGGTCTATGCCCGAGCCCCCGCTCTCCCCCACTCTCGCACCCGAGCGCCTCGCCGCTCCCCTTCTCCCGCCTGCGAACAAAGTTCCTATGGCATCCACTTACCAGGTAACCGGGATTTCCACAACAAAGCTCGGCGCGCGCGTCCTTGCCGGGCCAGCCGGGACGCGTGACAGCGGGCGGGCGCGGAGCGGCGGCTCTCCAGCCCGTCAGCGCGCTCCGCGGGCTCCGCCGCCTTCGGAAGTGCAAACTCGCCTCCGAGCCGCGGGCCGGAGCGCGGAAACCCGGCCCGAGCGCCGAGCGTGCGCGCGCGTCCGCGAGGGCGGCGGGGGGCGGAGGAGGCGGCGGCGGCAGGGGGGCGGCCGGACCCCCCGCATCAGCTCGCGCCCGGGCCGCACGCGCTCGCGCGCCCACGGGGCTTGTTTAGAAAGTTGCGTCGCGACTTTGCGCCTCGCCCGCTCCGCCCCGCTCGGTCTCGCTCCGGGGCAGGAGATGCGGCTCGGGCCGGCCCGAGATGCCGGTGGATTGCCACCGGCGGGCGCCGTCCGGGGAGACCCGGCGGGCCTGGAAGGCCGCCAGCCGCGTCCCGGGGTGCGGGAGCGCCGAGGGGGCGGCCGCGTGCGCGGGGGTCCGTGCGCGCCGCGCTCTGGGCTGGCCCGGCGGCGCAGAGTGGACGCGGTCGCCGGGAGGGGAAGGGACAGAGGGACGGCGAGAGGGAGGGCGGCTGCCCGCCCGGCGAGGAGCGTCTGCGTGCGGCTGCGAGGGCCGGCCTGCAGCCAGCTGCTTCCTGAGTGCGAGCGTCGGAGGGGGCGGGGGCGGGCTTGCCGGTCACCGGCCGGCCAATTCGAAGGCCCAGGCCGTGCCTCCCTCAACACGCGCTCTCGCTCGCTCTCTCTCTCTCCTCTCTCTCTCTCTCTCTCTCTCTCTCTCTCTCTCTCTCTCTCTCTCTCTCTCAGGCTCCGCACCAAAGAGTCCCAGAAGTCCACAAGAGGGTCATAGCGGGGAGAGCTTCGTCTTCACCCTGGCTTTGTTGCATTTCTTTTTTAAAAAAGAAAGAAAGTGTCAACATTTTTCCAGGATTTAATGTCAAATTATAAAGAAAAAGAGAGGAAAAAAAAAATAGATCCAATAGTAAGAGGCAGAAAGTAGAAGTGAAAAATGCAAAGAAAAAAGACACAAAATTGGGTGCACGTTCACAGGCTTTGGAAAGTGAGGCGGATAGGAGCTGTTGGCATCTTGAGGTGTGGACCTGGGACAGAGGAGGTGACAGAAATGTGGCTGGGGCATAAAGGTGAATCCAGGCTCTACTGCGAAATGGAGGCCCCTACCCTGCAGGAGGCTGATGCATCTCTAGAGAGGTGCTTTCTTCTTAGGAATTGAGTCTTCTACCTTGCCTTTGGTTTGGCATAATGAAAGCTCCCAAAAAGCCTGCTTTGAACGTCCACATAGATTCCCCATAGAGGCAAGGATTGCCGTCCTGGAAATCAACATGCGGGTTGTACAGGTACCGTCTATTTAGGTCTTTCTGTAGGGAAAGTATTCTCCATCTTTGTGAATTAAGTGGATGAAGGGAACAGAGATGCTTAGAATGACAGCGGCTCTTAAAATGTAGTCTGCTCTCAAGTGTAAATTTGTGCTGAAGTAGATGCCATGACCAAGATGACAGAAAATGGTATACCCCAGGAAGTCAAGCCAAAAAGAAGCACTTTGTATGTATCTTCATTCAGCAAGAGTATTACTAAACTTGTTCTTTATCCATCACAGTGACATCACCTAAAGAAATAGCGTTTTCATGATGTGTGTGCTTTTATTTTATGATCCTCTTTTCCTCAGGACACAAATTCATCAAAATGTCTATCAGAAGAAGTCCCAGCATGCTGTGCTGCCACCGCCCTGGGGTGCACTGAGAAGGTGATTGAGGCCCTGTAATCCCAGCACCTGGGAGGCTGAAAACAGGAGGGTCACTATGAGTCCAGTCTATATCATGAGACCCTGTAGACCCTGTGCAAAATACATTAAAAAGAAGTGGAGAGAGAAAAATAATTACTTGTGATATGTCATTCTACAGTTTCCCCTTTCTCCCTCTCCTCTTCATTTCCTTTTTAACACCAATAGCCAAGACCAGAATGCCAATAGATGGGTTTAGCCACACATAAGAACAGGAAAATACTCATAAAATGAAGCATGCAGCAACCTCACAAAAACAAAGAAACCAAGTGGTGGAAATTGCCATGACTATTCCACTGTGGCTAGTTATTGCAACATGTCTGACATTCACATAAAAACTCCTCATTAACTCTGGCCTTCAGGAGCTGAGCAAGATGGGAAGACTGACCCTTCCATCCATCATGGGAGTTCTGTTCATCAGCTCCTATGCTGTACAACTTCTGCCAAGGAACAATACCAGTCTGGATGGAGACTGAGAAAAAACTACTATCCAACGACCCTTCCCATCAAATCATTTAAATTACAATGGTTTTAATGCATAAAATCTTAAGGGTTTGCAGATGCTTCCAGGTCTTTCTATTTGGTGGGAACAGTAGCGCCTGGAAAGAAGCAAACATAGACCTATACTCTACCTAATCACTGGCTAGTGGAAATAAAGTATTGAGATAATTGGGAGTCATCAACCTGTAGATCCCCCAAATTCTCTTAGTTTACGTAAATCTAAGAGTGAGAATGGTCTTTTATTTATGTAAGACTTTTACAAACCTGTAAAATTCTGAGAACATTTACTATAAAATAGGTACAGTGGTTTGGTTGAATTTTCTTTCTTTTCTTTTTTTTTTTTTTTTTTTTGCCAAGAAAGTAGACTTGCAGTATTCTATGAGAATAGTAAAATGTGCTGCTACCCATACAACACCAGAGTGACTCAGAATGAAATCTGTACCCGTTCCGGGTGAACTGGTCAGCAGGGAAATGGGAGGTAGTAATGAGAAGGAAAGGGAAAGAAAGAAAAGCTGTTCAGAAATTACACTGTTCCCTCCCCTGCATGAGCTTTCCCTCCAGGCACCAAGCCCTGGCCAGATAGGTGGGGACCGCAGCTCGCTCAGTATCTTTCCTCTCTAGAGACCCATGTTGTATGTGCCCTAACTGCTGACTCAGGAAGCTGACTCAGCAGACAGGGCCCTGGTGCCAGCTCATGTCCAGCTCTCATTCATTTGAGAAAAATTCAATGAGTATGTAGTACTCTGTCCAAAGACTGAGATGAAAGGAATTCATATCTGTAAGCATCGTACGGCGAGAAGGTTACGCAAATCTAGGGCCTGGATTATAGCAACCTGTCAAGGAGTGGGGGCTCTTGGTATACATTATTTCATCTTTCTTCAAAGAATTGTACGTTCATCAGTAAACTTCTATCGAGGAGCACAGATGTTGAAACTCAGTAAACAGAGACAGGGCCAAGTTTGCCAGTTCAGAAGTCTCGCGTTCTTTCCACACTGCTGTCCTATGCTGTGTTTGCTTTGAATATGTGCAAAGCGTATTGCGGGAACGAAAAGTGCAAGCAACTTGTAATCCATGCTGGATGAGCACAGTTCAATATGCCGCGAGGGTGGAGGAGGCAGCGCTAGTTTCCTACCATGGACCATGCAGTAGCCTGGTTGGTTGAGCTGGGCCCCAAACAAGGAGTAGAGAATTGGTAAGCAAAGCAGACCACGCGTGGTGGAGGAGTTGGCCTCAGAAAGGACACAGAGGCGTAGGCTCTGGGTAGCTGCTCATAGAAAGCTAAGGTCAAAGTAGGGGCAAAGTAGGAACACTCAGGATCTCACGGCTACAGCCATGAAACACTCTCGGAACACCCTGAGAGACTTCAGGAGAACCGTTATCTGTGTCGGTCTGAGTAATCTTGCACTAAAGCACTTACAAATGTACGAAGAACTGTGATCAGATTCCCGCTCTTGTAGAATGTCTGTAGAGATGATAGTTGAGCCCCGAAATAGATAAGGTGAGCTAACAGCACTGGTGATAGTATGTCTGCACACACACACACACACACGCACACACACCCCAGATGGCAGTAGTCCAGTTAGGTAGAAATGCAGTGGAAAAAGTCAGTGTTTGCCAAATTAAAGAGGAGAACCGAATGTGTCCACGGAAAATTTCCACTTCACCTTCCTGAGGAAGTGGTATCAGTAGTGGAATGCATCAAATTTCACATTATATTATCAGTGTTTGATATTCCAATAAAATACTCGCTGCTCTTCCTACTACTTTACAAGTGCGATCAACCTAGACTCTCCTACTTGCTCATTTAAAAAACTTACTCATCCCTATTACATGGACACCATCACACCCCTACCCCCTCCTAAAGTCAAATCTAAATCAGTGTCTCACTTGATGCAGAGTGTATTAATTGCCATAAGTCTCCTACTAACCTGTTTTGAAACTGTTTTATTTTTTCTCTTTAAAATTAATTAATTAATTAATGTCTAAAACCAACCACTAA
>PVKN010001546.1:19447-50866 GCA_004027915.1 Capromys pilorides
TTTTTGAGACTGAATCTTGCTAAGTCCCTAAATTTCCCAGACTGAGTTCAAACATGCGATCCCCCTACCTCAGCCTTCCAGAGCTCTCTACCACACCAGCTCAATTTCAGTGACACAGTTCTTGGCATATCTGTGAACTAGCTGGCTTTTCCCTTGCTGCATACAATATCCGAGACTCAGTATCGAAGAAGGAAAAGTTTAACTTAGTTCACGATTTTCGGGGTGGGGTGAGGACAGTGACAGTCCCCAGTCACTGTCTCCCAGGCATTAACATCACAGCGAAGAGTGTGGGGCAGCAGAGCTGCTTAGCTGTGGCAGCCCAGGGCAACAACACCAGACAGGTGTGATGATCAGGACTACGCCTCTGTAACCCATCCAGACACTCAGGAGCAGGCTCTGTTCATCTGCTAGGAGCCCCTACGCCCAAAGCAGTTGACATCCCAGGATTAAAGGCCACAGCCTGTGTAGAGCTCATCTAACCGAAATGGATCTGTGTATGCATATAATACTCCACAGGCAGCCAGGTATTCTTCTGCACTGAATACCCATACTGTCCACTTACACATCTATATCATCCGTAACTATTTGGTATAAATGTCTTCGAAGGGCTATAACTTACTTTTCTTTGTTAGCTTTTCATGGCCTAGCAGTAATACTGGCACAAGTAAATAATTAATGCTAATCAAATGAATGGATTTATTAATGAGGAAATTAAAGAATAGTTTCCCTACTTTCAGAGATGGTGAACAGCACTAGTAACATCTGTGGGGGGGGGGTCATTTCAATGCTCTGAAAGAGTGTAAATATCTGTTCTCTTTCTGTGTTCCCAGGCTCTTCATTTTTATTTATTTGGGTTTTTCTTGCTTGATGAATAAAATTCATCACAGTATCAAGCATTCTATGTAATGCTGAGAGGAGAAACTCCTCCCATCCCCACCCTTGTCTGTCTTCCCCATCCTCTACCCTCACCAGGAACCAGATCACTGTGTTACACTTAGAATTCAACCCCAAAACAGAGAATATATACTAAGTGGTGGGAAGAAGGGAAATGAGGGATGAAGGTCCAGAGGAGAAGGCTGTTGTCTTTAAAAAAAAAAAAAGAGAAAGAAGAAGAAAGGGAGTGGGGGATGAAGACGGTAGAACAACACTTTGACACCATCATAACCATAGGACACATTTGTTTGGGGTAGAATTAAGTTCTAGCAGGGGGAAAAAACAAAGTGATTTGGAGGTTTTTCAGATTCCTCCCTGACGTGTTGGCAAGAGGATTTGAGTAGCTTACTCCAAGTCCAAAAATTCCATGATGCTAACACCAGCAGGAGGCTTTTGTACGCATACGGACTTCTGTTCTCTTTTAACCACGTAAACACAGGGAAAGGTGTCACTGTGCTGTCCATTGTTTAAATGGCCAGCTTCCCCCAGTGTAGACCAGCTCTGGTAGGAGTGTTGGCCTCTTCTAGGCTATGGCCCTGTTCTATATTTACTACCTGAATTATTATTTCGCTTCTCACAACAGCCCAATATGGTAGGATCTAACAGAACTTCCACTTTACAGATGAGAAGATGGAGGTAGAGAAGTGAAGTGTCTTCCCAATATCACCCTGCTGCTATTGGAGTGACCCAGCTTGAAACCATTTTAGTAAGCATTGTTCAGTTACTCCTTCAGGCCAAAAAAGCTTGCTTCCGCCAAACATCTATTTGTTCATTCATTCAGGCAGGGTGGTATGTGGAAGGAGGATGGACTTTGGAATCAGAAAACCTGGAAATCCCAACTCTCCACTTCCTGGGAGACTAGGAGCTGGTTCCTAAATGGCTGGGAACCTTAATTCCCAGCAATGCTACCTGGGTTACTGCAAGGTTGAATGGGACTTGTGCCACTGACCAGCATAAAGGTGCCACCAGGAAAGATGCCCTGTTGGCAAAGGCTGTAGCCCATGGGCTTCACAGGAAACTGACCCACTCCTAGCTCCAACTGCAGGGCTGGCTTGCTAATTCCCTCATCAACATGAATGCTCATAAATCTGACCTACAATAATCAGGGCAGGTCGTTTTCCCAGCCCTTGGAAATAGTTTGAGATCAAGTATGTGGCCTAACTTAGGCTAGTGGGAGGTAAAGAGACAAGGTCATGGTGGATTCGGAAGAGGTGGCCTTTTCTCTTTTCTGCGTTACGGAAAGACGCAAGCGAGGCTGCCTTCTTCTTGGCAGTTCTCTCACAAAGTGGAGGGAAGGCAGAGAAGTTTGCAGAAGACAAGAGCAGAGCCCTGAGGGAACAACTCCTGATCTCCACGTGCCTTAGCCATGTATGAGAACAAATGCAGTCTATCCGTTTTTTCAACACAGTGATGTATGGAAGTACCTCATCTAGTCAGGGAGCCATGGGATACGAAGGACATAAAGTGTGTGAAGTGGGACAAACTTCAAGCAGCTCCCTTAGCTTTTGTGACATCATTTAGCATGTATTTTTAAATTAAGTTATGGTTCATAGGGCCGGCAAGATGGCTCAGCGGTCTAAATTAAGTTATGGTTCATGTTGTCTTCAGGAACCTTCTACCATCTTGAATAGTATAATATTAAACATAAGATATTCCTCTTTCCCAGTAATTACACAGTCCCCCCTTTCAAACCAGCTGGCCAATCTTTGGGCCCAGATAGAGTATCAGATTCATTTGGTGGCCAGACAACTGTCTCAAAAAGCTAGGCTACTTCTGTGTGTTCCCAGTTACTGGTTAATAAATATTGCCCCAGAACTCAATACCTAATAGGAAAGATATGCATTCCCAACTTCCTGTTGAAATTGGAATTTTTCTCATGCTCTGATAAAACAGAGCCTTCATGGTTTCCCTGGGCTGGCATTGAGACAACGAAAACGAACTGTGTAGGGGTGCTCTTCCATGTGTCTCTGAGACACCACGCTCATTTTTACAGTTGTAGCTGTTGTCATTTGTCCAGTCTTTGAATATCTCACTTCCTCCTGGATGCCCTCCCCACTACTGGCTTTTCTGTCCCATTTTGTAATTAAATGGTATTTACTACTCTAGCTATCAGTAATACATGGGGCTAGGTGTGGTGGCACACACCTGTAATCCCAGCACCTGGGAGACTGAGGCAGGAGGATCAGTGCAAGTTTGAGACCAGCCTGGGCTGCAAACTGCATAGTGAAACCCTGTCTCAAACACACACACACACACACACACACACACACACACACACACACACATATGAGTAGAACCTAAGGACGCTGCCCCTGTCACTTTCACCAGCAGCCCCAAATGATATCAATAGCTAGAGTTTTAAATGCTAGTTAGTTACAAAACAAGAGACAGAAGAACACTGGGTGGGGATGATGTTCAAAGATGAAATGAAACTATCAAAGCTTGACTTCATTCAGAGGTAAAACTTCTGGGAGGTACTTTGCATTAGATGAAGTAAAGACTGCAGTAGCGACTTCAGAAGGACAGAGCTGAGCGGGCAAGCTTGCTCTGTCACCGTACATGATGCCCTGTGCCACCTGGGGACTCTGCAGAATCCTCGCTAGCATGAAAGTCCTCCCTAGCTGCAGCACCTTGACCATGAGCCTCCAGAGCTGTGCATGGAACACATATTTATGCTTTATAAATTTCCCAGTCTGTGATGTTAAATTGTAGCAAGAGGAAATCGAGTAAGACACCTGTCTTCTTCCAGGCTTTTGCACCTGCTATTCTAACTACATGGACCATCTTTGCTGTCTGCCTCTTGTTCTGAGGTAGAGAGAATACTGCACCTCACCACAGCCCCAATTTCCACACTCTAATTCCTGGAATCTGAGAAAATGTTCAGCTGCATGGTGAAAGGGACTTAAAATTGCAGACAGAATAGAGGTTGCCATTCAGTGGACTTTAAAATAAAGAGACTGCCCTGGCTTTCCCAAGTGAGCCTGCTGTAATCACATGCATTCTTAACAGGGAGCAAGGAGTGGAGAGAGAGAGAGAGAGAGAGAGAGAGAGAGAGAGAGAGAGAGAGAGAGAGAGATCTGAAGGCTGTGGATGAAGGACTTGGGGATACTACCTGGCTTTGAAGGTACAAGAAGAGGTCACTGCACTGGGTATGGTGACACATGCCTGTGATCCAACAATCTGCACATGTAAGGCAGGAGGACAGTGAGTTTGAGTCCAGCCTGGAAACTTAACAAAAAAATACCTCCAGAAAATGAAAGGAAGGCTGGGGTGTGCTGGGTACGTACCTCAGTGCAAAGGCCCTGGGTTCAATCCAAAAGGGGAGGGAAGTGGCAGGGCGAGGAGCAGAGGGTCATTAACCAAGGAATGCGGTCCCCCTTGAGAAAGTGGAAAGGGCAAGGAAACAGGTTCTTTCCTAGAGACTGTAGAAAGGAACACAGCCTTGACAACACCTTGATATTAGCCCAATGAAACACATGCCAAACTCCTGTCAAGTCTGGTTTATTTAAAACACGGTGTTTATAGTTTTTGTTATAGCAGCCGCATAAAATTAAGGTACCTCTTCAAATTATCTCTCTCTCCACACCCTCAGAGTCCAATGCCAGATATTCTGGGGGTACCCTAACACAATTTGATATAATGTTACCGTTTGGAAACCAAGTATTCATGTCACAGCCTTCTGGATTCCTTGAGGAGCACAGAGAGAGAGAATCATGCCTGATCTGAGCACTTTACCCCGATCTGAGGGGCAGTGTTAAGGGAAATGACCAAATGGCCCTGAGCATGCGGGAAGACACAAGGCAGGAGCAAGTGGACATGGGAGGAGAACTGAAGAGGAAGAAGGAGAGAAGGGGCAAAGGGGCTGACGGAGGAGAGGAGGCAAGAGGATTAAAGAGAGGAAGACAAGGGAAGATAAGAGGAGAAAGAAAGGAAAGGCTAGAGGAAGACACAGGAGCCTGGTGGAGGGAGAGCAATGGGAAAGAGGACAAAGAGACGAGAGCTGTCCTCCTGCCCCACCCCCACAGAGGCATCCCGTCCTCCTTCCTCTCTGAACTCTGCCCCCCCTTAGGGCCTGTTCCTCACACTGTTCCTGGGGATGGCTGCTGTTTGGGCCCAGGGCCTGGCTGGCCTCCCCTTGAGAGATTCGCATCTGATCACCCGGATGGGGTTGAGGCATCAGGACTACTTCAGAGCTTCTCAAGTGGCTCTAATGGGCAGCCAGAGCGAAGGGCGGCTGCCGTCTTGGCGTACCTGGCACGGCTCCTGGCGTCAAGGGCCCAGCCTGCCTCCCGCCCTTGGTAGCTGGAGAGGCCGAACTGAGACGATCTGAAAACCCTGGAGCCAAACTGCCAGGGTTTGGCGCTGGCTCCACGTTTGATGATTTGGTGACTTTAGGAAGCCCCTTCACCTTCCTGTATCTGTCTCTCCATCTTCAAAAAGAAAATGAAGACAGACAGTACCAGTACGTGTCTTACAGCACTGCTTTGAAAACTAAGTGAGTTAATATTTGCCAAAGGCTTAGGACCATGTCTGCACACAGAATGTACAACGAAAGCATTTGGGGAGTACATTACCACGCACCCGCTTCGTCTTGTCCCTCTCCCTTAGCGAACTGTTTAACCCTTGTGTTCACCCCCACCGCCACACGCTTCTGTAATTGACCTCACCAAAGCTCCTGCTCTCGGCGTGGTAGGCGCGTAGCAAGCTCTGTTAAAAGAACAAAGCAAAGCTCAGAAGTCATTGCAAAAATATATAGTCCATTCATTAAGGACAAGAACTGGCCAAAAGGCAATACGTGTTTCATTTTAATAATTACTACACTTGGGTTTAAAGAAAAGAATGGAATAGAAGCAAGAGGAAATGTGTGGAAGAAGGAGAAGGACTGAAGCAGATAGTGAAAGTGGATAATTCTCCTTTTTTTAATGCATTTTGTACAGGGTCTCACTATGCAGCTCGGACTTGTAGTGATCCTCCTGTTTCAGCCTCCCCAGTGCTGGGATTGCAGGCTCAGCACACTCCAGGCCGGCTCAAGGTATCGGGGTTAGGGCTGGCATGATAACTCTTGGAGGTTGTAGAAGTATTAGAAAGTAACACAGAAAGAAGGATGGAGGTCATCAAAAAAGCTCCACACCAGGACAATAAAAGGCCACAGAAAGCAAACTTTGCTACTTCATAATTGTGCCTAAGTCTGGCCCAGTCTAGGTTTCTATTTGGATGGCTGATTTGCATATATACTCATATACATTTCAACTCTGAAAGTAGAAGTTCCATATGTGTTTTATTTACTCTCATTTATTTTTTATCTTCACCAGTTGGCCTATTTTTTTCCTTCTTCTTCTTCTTCACATTACATGGGGAGACCGTCATCATATCAAGCAACTCAACTTAAGAGTTGCTGGGATAATTCTGAAAGAAACATTTGAGACAAGATGTAGGGCTTTCTATTAGGGCACAATAAAATTTACAATGCACAAATTTGGCAGCCAAAAGATTTTTCTCAAAGGTATGAAAAAATGTCTGTGCTTTATTTTCAAAGAAACCAAATAAGACATGGTCCCTGAATCACTGTCTGAATGCAAACAGCATTTGGCTTTGATCTGAGTTGTTGAAAACTATGACCAATTTATCCCAACGATGCCAAACCATCGGAGAATGTTTTAAAGTCTGGATTTCTATATCGGAATTCTGCTACACACTTTCCCTCTTCATTTCACGTTACATAGGGCCGACCCAAAATAGTACTTCCAACAATAGACGGAGTTGGTAAGATAGTTTCACATCCACTTATGGGCAGTGGGGGAAAAGGGCCCTGTTCTTACTGACATACAGAGCATGGCCTGGAAAAACATGAAATCATAATTTAACCATAATTGGGATTACTTGATGGAAACCCTCTCTTGTATTGTATTAATAGGTGTAGGCAGGTTCAATCGGTTTTCTATTGAATGGGTGATTTTAGAAAAAACTCAGAAAACCATTTGTCCAGTGTGGTTCCTGAGTCTGCCCAGCCTTGCCAGCTGCCGGCTGCCTCTCTAGCCCTTCCACCCAGTCCAAGAAGAGTCATTTCTGATTTTCTGAATTTCGTCTGCAAATTTAAACTCTAAATATTACCATTAGTCTCAGCACCAAATTTCATTCAATCTGCCCCTCCCTTTTTACAGCCAAATGTGTGTGTGTGTGTTCATATGTGTGTGTGTAATACACACATGAAGGGAACAAATCGAGCCCCATGAGAAACACATCAGCCATCTTGCAAGCATGTGGAAGTACCTCCCATAATGATCCAATCACCCGGGATTACCCAGCTCTCAGTGTTGGCAGAAGTTTTTTTTTGTAGGAAGGGGACATGAAACTTGATCAGTACATAATGTCTCCAGGAGCCCTTCTCCGCTCTACCAGCACCCTTCTGAAATAAGTGCTATGCTGATGCTGTACCCCAATTCTCTGCTTTTAGGACATGCCTATCACCTGAAGGTAAGTGTATGTCTAAAAACAGTCTAGAGCTGGAAACTTGGGCCCAGTCTTCACTCTGGGTGCATCTTTGGTTACACAAACAGGGTATGGAGGATTCAGGAGGCTGACAGGGGCCAGTCCTCGAGGATGGAGATTTCACAGAAGTTCCCCATCTTCAAGGCAAGAGTGCCATCACAGGAATTCTGAATTCCAAGGGGCCTGTGGACAGAAGAGTTTAACACTGGTGACCCTTCTTGTCTTATTTTAGGCATGAAAACCCTATTCTGAGAAGTGGTCCATAAGCTTGACCAGATTCCCAGTCACACACACACACACACACACACACACACACACACACACACGGGCTTCCCATTCTGCAGTCCATCCAGGCACCTTATTTTGGAGTTGTCTGTACGCACTGCTGTGCCCCCTGCCCCACGCCTACTTAACAGGGTCTGCGTCACCCTCACTCCTGAGGTCCCAACTCCAAGCCCAGTGGCCCTGACTCTCCTGCTTCTGCCCTCGTCTGTAGGGCGGTGAGGCCTCTCTCTGCAGTTGCCTCACTGCTCCTGCTTTTGGGATGCTAGCATGTCCTGGGGTCTTCGTTTTTAAAGCCTGTTCTTAATGGCTGCCTGACAGGGGAGGAGAGAAGTGATAAGGTTACAGGAATTTTGTTTAGTGGGACTTTCATTTTTAGGATGACTTTATTAGATTTAAACAGTCACACAAACAAAAGATTTGGGAAGTTCTGTATTCTTGCTCTCCCCTCTAATTTTTCTTCCTCCTCCTATTCCTCCTGCTGCCCAAATGTGATGCTCCTAAGAACCCCTTGGCTCCCCTCTCGTCCATTCTGTGGTCCTACCTCACTTCAGCACTGCGCAGCAGGATGAAGGAGGTCTTGAAGCCAGTGGACCGGGGTTCAAATCCCGACTCTGCTACATGTCTGTAGCCGAATCACCTCATCCCTGCTCTGAGGTTTACTCATCACTAGGAATAGCTAACAGCGCCAGTGTGTGTCCTCAAGCCAGGCCCTTCCTTGTTAACTCCGTTGGCTCTCACAACTGCACTGTGAGATGGGTAATGGTGTTCCCTCTACACCCATCACAGAAACGTTCTAACAGCAGCTCCTCAACTTTTAGTCTTCTGGCTTCAGAATCTACCATGTTAGCACCTCTTAAAAGTGAAAGCCACAGTCCTGCAGAGCAGTGCTCTTCCATTGATTAGAAATCATGTAGAGGAACCAATAGAACACATTCTCCACGAGGGAGTGGCAACTTTCATCATGTTTCTCAAGCGGTCATTACCCCGAGCATCGGTTGTACTGACTGCATCGCTCAGGCCAGTGCCTGGGAATTAATCTGAAGAAGTCAACAAGGATGGTCTTCCTATACTATCCTCTCAGCCAGTCTTGATTCCATCTTATCCTCATCTTGTTTTCCTCATGCTTCAGCTTTCGAATCCCATGGTTGTGTTCCTGCCCCCTTGGCCTGCCACCCAACCTGCGCGCCTCAGTTCTCACAGCCAGACTGCTTCCCTGGTCTCTTCACAGGAATCCCTACTTCTGGTCTCTCATCACATGAGTTGGGCTTGCTTGCACTCTATGGTCAGATTAAAGGTCCTAGATGTGATTTATCAACCCTGACACTTAATCTTTTCCTCCGGGACAATTCCCTGCTCTTGAGTCAGATGATCTAGTTGCTAGAGTCCCCAAACACCAAGCATTATCTCTGCCTGAGATGCTCTTGTGGAACCAGTCTCCCCTCTGGAGTGTGAACTCCAAGGCCACCTCCTCCTGAAGCCTTCCCTAGACATCTCAGCTGCGTAGACCACTCACTGTGCGTCAGGGGGTGGGGTTATAGTAGGGAGCCTGTGTGTGTTGTCCTTTCCACCTCAGCCCCATCTATAAGGTCATGCACAGCCTTGGGCTTCCATATCTGTTAAAATGACGAATTTATAAATGGAGAAATCTAAAGCCCAGAAAGGTTCACTGACATTGCAGATCAGTTCATTCATGTTCAGTCCTATTGCATAACAGCCAGAATGTCTGAGTTTAAGCCAACGTTCTACTGCTGATTATCTGGTGTGACCCAGGCCAAGTAACTAATCTGTTGTGTTTCATTTTTTTCATTAGTAAAATGGGAATAACAACAAGTACCCAATAGTCATGAGGATTAAGTAAATTAACACATGCAAAATGTCTGGAATGTGCTTGACACCCTGCAAACTCTCAAAGGTTAGTTATTGATGTTGTTCATGACAGAACCTAGATTCAAATCAAGGACCTCTAATTACCAAATCAGTGTTTTTATACAGGCCCCATACCCCAGCCTTGTGTGGATACCTGCTACTCGTGCTCTGTGTCCTCTGAGTCCCCAGGTTTTGTTCAACCTCCTTACTTCATGCAAAACGATACACTTCCGTGGCCTGTGCACACATCCACAGGACTTCAAGTCACCAGGTAAATATTGCTTTCTGTTTAAGAAGCCTAGAGTTTTGACAAAGCTATATACTCCAGATATAAACAAAAGAAAACTGAAAAGAGAATCCTCTGTTAACCATAGCACAGGATATTTTCTTATGCCTAAGCAAATAGAATATCTTCTTATTCCAGGATAATTCCACTAGCAGTTTCTGAATGGCTACTGTTAGAGGCTTAGAATGTCACAGGACCAAGAGCACTGATTGAAGGCAGGGCTGGGTTTGTGTGTTAGCTGTTGCTTTCCTTGCTCTGGGAGTGCTGGGGGAGCTCCTTAATTCTCTGTCCCAGAGACTGTCCATTACCACTGCATAAGACTGCAGGAGAACCCGTGAGCTCCTCTGTGGAAGGCATCAGCCTCATGCCTGGCACCCTGTAAGCCCTGTTGTTTTAGGTCATTTTGTTGGGCGAAGCAGCTCCCTCTCCTCTCATTCTAATTCAGGTAAAACCAAGGAGTGAATCTCCGTGGAGGGTTGTGTTTAATGTGACTTTGTTTATCAGGATCCAGAGAGCTGGAATTCCCCCAGAGAGAGTGCTACTGGGGATGAAAATGAGAAGGCTGGCTTGCCACGGAGCAGCCAAACGCAGATTTTCTTCTCCTCCCTCATGGCCTTCCACTCGTGGGCATTCTCTTGTGTGTTCATGCAACAGAAGGGCCTTTTCTTTAAACACACCTCCCAGCATATATAAGAAGCAATGCAACTTTGGGTCTCTGTTGATCTAGGAAGTGGCCTTTCTCATACCTAAAGTCGGGTGTCCTAGATGCAGTGTTCTGGTGGAAGAAACTAAACCCATTCATCCATCTTGTCAGCCTCTAATGCACTTTTCAGACTGCCCTGACAGGGTCCTGAGATGACAAATGATTATGACTCCAGGAGGATCTTGGGCTAAAGAGTTTGCCATGGAGACTCTGGTGCCCCTCCTATGTGTACCTCAGTGCTTTGTCACCTGAGTGGGAATTCTACAACTATTGTGTCTGCAATGACACTGTGCCCTCTCCTGCTCCCCAGTACTGGGGATTGAACTTAAGGCCTTTCATGGAGTTTCATCCTCAGCCATGTTAACGTTTTTAAATTTTAGGACAGGGCCTGGCTAAATTGCCCAGACTAGATTTAAACGCACAGACCTCTGCCGGAATTATAGAATGCACCACCAGGCCTACCATGCCATGGCACTTTGCTATATTTAATAAACTCTCCAGGTAGTGATAGGTAACAGAGATTTATTTCTAAATGAAATGGAGTCTTTTTAAGAATTTTAAATGGATTCAAACTCTTCTAAGACAGAGTCAAGTTGTAAAGCCATCCTCTGCCTCCACCAATCATCATAACACAACTGCCTCTGAAATCCACGTGACAGAACCGTGACTTGGAGTAGCATCGTTCAGCCAGTCCTAGCATTCCTTCTACCATTTTCTGCACCAAGGCTATCGCTGATTTTCCCTATGGGAAACCACTTTACCCAAGACAGATTATTAGAGAAGACACATGCTAGGAACACTTCGCTCTGTATGGCTTCATTTTGCTGGATTTCCCTGGGAAAGACAGCGCAAATAGTATTCTTGGGCCTCCGGTACCCTCAGAGCCAGACCAACGGAAAGTTCCGGCAGGAAAAAAAAAAAAGAGAGAGACTCTGGATGGTCGGTAGGTGGCGCCATTTCCCCAGCATTACCCTTGACTAGGGCTCGGAGATATCTGCGCGTGTTCTTCCAGGTGTGGGCTTCTAGAATCTGGGCCCCTGTAGCCAGCAGTGTCATGTTACTTCTGAGGCTGTTATCCTGGAATGTGAAGATGCTCACAGAACTCTGCTACCCTACAGTTGGGATGGGAACCAACTTACCCATACTTTTTTTAAAAAAAGAGAACACATTTTCACTTGGGATGATGACTGCAGTGGACAATTTTCCTTTAAATACGAAAGCTACCTCCCTTCCTGAAGCATACACCACATCGCTGCCATTTCTCCTACTGCCACTACAGTTCTATCCCCCGTAACCTCCCCCCCCCAACCCCCAAAAAATACCCACTCTTTTCTGGGCTTAGAAGAAAACTTAGGATTCCTGCAAATTAATTCCTAAGGACCAATCGCTAAACTCAACAAACTACCTTTGCTCTTGTGACTGCTCCACACATTCTCCCATAACGTTTATCTTGCCTTTAAAATCCACCTTTGCTTTCTGTAGGTCTTTAACTGGATTAACTTTATCACTGGAAAACAGGCAGGTTACCGGCTCCCACTGCTTCCTGGGACCAGAGCTGCACTTTCCAAGAATTTAATCTAGATGAACAATCAAGATGCTCGGGCAGTGTACTGTATGCTTTGTACCAACTCGAAGGTTGAGACTGAGATTATCACCATAGATCCAAGAAGGAAGAGTCCACTTAGATGTGGGCGTGGTCAGGGAGTTTGCCGAAAAGATCACTGGGGCTGGGACAGGGCCAAGTTCTAGAATGCTAGGAGAGAAGCACAGTGATTTTGAATAGAGAAGGAGGCTTCGGTAATCAAGCAAAGTGGAGAAGGTGCAAGTTGGCAAGCTAGGCCTTGGACGACGTGGTCTTCCCAGAGTGATCTCTTCGGCGAAGGTGCAGTGAATAGTACGTCAATGAAGGTCAACGCGATCCAAGGGAGGTTACAGCTGAAGAGTGAAAAGACTTGGTTAGAGGGAAGAGTCTCGTGTGAGGAACGGCAGGGAGGAAAGTCCGAAAAGCTAGATTGGGATCTCAGATAGACGCTGGTAAATGCTAAACCAAGCTCTTATTCTGGGCCAGTGTCTAGCTACACAGCTGCAGACCACTTTAATAATAAATCTTCATTTGCCCTTAGCTTGAGACAGTGGAACAATCCAAGAGCAAAGCCTTCGCTATCAGAAAGGTTCTCATTGAAAGTCCGTGTTCTCTGGATTACTATCACCCTCGTGGTCTAAACCTCAGTGGTCTCATCTGAAAATGGGCTTAATCTTCATAACTACCTCACTAAGACTGTTATAAAGTTGAAATATGATGATAAGCACAAAATATAAAGATGAATCTTCCATAGGGCAGGTAGACTATTCATAGGGAAATCGGTATTTTTCTTTCATCCCAGAATTGCTTAGATTTGACCAACAAATCACGTGAAATTCTTTTAACACAAATTGCTCGTGTTGTCCCTTGTAGTTTTAATTCTGTAGCTGTAGGACAGGGCCCAGATTCTGTAGTTTAAAAAATATGCTTATCATCAAAAAAATAAGGGACCACCGGCTGTGTTTCTCAAGACAATCCTTCTTGTACTATACTTGCTCGCGCTTGTAAATATTCCGGCTGCTGGTCCTCACATCCAGAATTTCTAATTCAGTCTGGAGAAAGGCCTGGGAATGTGCACTTCTAACATGTTCCCAAAGGTGGCTGATGTGCTGCCTGTGGGCAAGGGGAGGGGCTGCTCCAGAAACCACGGCTGCAAGCAAAGGCCATGGTCTAGGTGAACCATCATGGGCATGCGTGTGCTCCTGGGCATGCTGTCTCCAGAGTGCTGCAACCTGTCTGAGAGTCCACGGGTGTGACAAGAATGCTGGGCATTTCTGAGGCACAGGGAATTTTTTTAAAAAGTCTGTCTGTCTGTCTGTTTATCTATCTATCTATCTATCTATCTAGTATAGGGTCTCACTAACACAGCTCAGATTCATAGTGAGATTCCTGGGCCAGCACAGCATGAATTACCAGGGATCAAACCCACATCCTTACACTTACCAGGCGGGTGCTTGGACCACCAAGCTATCTCCACAGCCCTGCACAAGAACTTTTAAGTACCCTGCTATAGGCATAGCTTTAGGGTTAACACGTACACATATACACACACTCAAATGCTGGTGTCAGATATGCCAGAAAAAAAAAAAAAAAAAATATATATATATATATATATATATATATATATATATGGTGGTACCAGGGATTGAACTTAGGTCCTTGTGTTTGCCAGGCAAGCACTTATTCTGCTGAGCTATCTCCCCAGCCCCATATGCCAGAAATATTAAAATGTGAAAACCTCTTGGGCTGGTGAGATAGATCAGCTGACTAAGTGCCTGCTTAGGTAAGTGCAGGGCCTAAGGTTTGATCCCTGGCACCACAGGCCCTACTAGCCCTGCCCCCAGGCACTCTGAGCTGGCCAGTGAGACCAGGCATGGTGGTGCGTGCCTGTAATCCCAGCACTGGGGAGGCTGAAAACAGGAGGATAACTATGAGTCTGAGCTATGTAGTGGGACCTGGAACAAAAAAAATAATAAATAAGTAAATAAATACAATATGAAAACCAAACAAACCCATAAAATGAAGACATTGTGGTTTTAAGAATCATATTGGTTGAAGTTAAAAGAAAAGGATAATGCTTTTCAAACACTAGGTTGAGTGCAAACTTTAAGTACCAATTTTTAATCTGGAAACGTGACACAGAGCAAGCTTCCTGTGCTTAGCCTGTGACCCCAGCCACCCTTCCAGTCCTAAACACAGCCTTTCCTCATCCAGGTGTGGTTGACTGGTGAGATAGCTATCCTGGACAGTTTTTTAAGGGCCGGTACCTGCCCTGAAGAGTCTGATTGAATCACCACGGGGTACGGCCCACTCACATCTGCCCAAGAGATCCTACATGCAGCCAAATTTGCGAACTCCCACTTCAGAGGCATTTATTCTACGGAGTGTCCTTAGGAAGCAGGTATCTTCCTAAAATTATCACTCTAAAGAAGACACAGATGTGCCGTGAAATAACAATAGGATTGTTCTGGAGTGGAGTATAAAAAATATTAGGCTACTTATACCTTGGCATACCTGTTTTCCTCTATCATAGATTCTAAACATGGTTTTTAAAAACTCAGCAAATACGAAGCCCTACTGTGTGAAACATTCATGAAGCTCTGAGGTTTCTCATTGTTCATTTTCTGGACCCTAAAGAATTCAAACCGTTAGGAGGGAATGAAGTGGCATATGCAAAGAAGTACTGTGTACACTGGAAGCTGCCAAACAGATGGAAATTATTATCAACAACCTCATTTTAGTCTCTCAGACCCAGGGAATTGTTCTCCGTATGATTGATGATAAATAATATTAGTATACACTTCTAGGCGGTAGAGTCTCTGCAGAGGTATGCTTAGAAGCAACCCGAATGTGTTTATAATGTAAGAAAATTAACTAGAAAAAAATTTGAGAAATGTGGTACAACAAAATAAATTATCTCAGCAGCTGGGAAAGGAGGAAGAGAAGGAGGACAGTGCTCTTCCTTGAAAATGTATGCTTTACACCTACTTAGGAAAGCTTAGGCAACTGCAGGGACTGTGGTTCGATCCCTGGCAACACGTGCTGCGCCACCCCCACCCCCAGGGCAGGCTGAGCCAGCCGTTAAAATAAATAAATAAATAAAACATTTTTTTAAAAAAATGTATGCTTTAAATGAGTAAATGTATTAGAAGCCTGGGTTACTGTGGCAGAAGGTGTGTACAACAATGAAATAAGGGAAGATGATGAGATCTCTAGTGTTTAATTTGAAACCAAGGTACCAGTCTTAACTCACAAATTAAAAAAAGTAGATAGATAGATAGATAGATAGATAGATAGATAGACAGACAGACAGACAGATAGATAGACATTCTAATTGTTCTTGAATTACCTTGTATCCCTGACATCTCAGCAGGCATGAGTACACCTTGGGCCCTGAGCTTAAGGAGACAGAACCCGTTAGACATGTGGCTGATTGCAGGACTAGTGCGGAGAAACTATGAAGTGAACCATAGGCATCTTGGTTATGCAGAACATAAAACCTCAAGTATATGCAAGGCCATGTTGAAAGAACAGAAAAGCCTGCTGGAAAGGGCTCCCACTGGCCAATTGTGGGCAAACTTGGCATCAAAATAACAGCAGTAGGTTGTAATTGGTTACAAAGGGAGTTCTGGCACCCACACAGATGTTATAATAATTAAACAAATGGGTACTAGAAAGTTTTTATTTATGGTGACATGTTAGTAAGTGTAGAAGAAATCTTAATCTTAAGGAACCATAGCCTTGCAACCTCTACAGTGATAATAATTCAGATGAGACCTTTCAGTGAATGCTAAAATTATGGGGTGAAAGTTTGTTAGTGGACGGGATATTTGAGAGCTTCAAACTGTTTCCCATGAGTTAACTGCTGATTGCAAAGGGGAGAGATCTTTCGGGTGGGGGAACTGGCAGACACAGCCCTCCCTAAGTGATCAAAGTGACATCATGTGTCTCCTGGGGTGAGTCACCAAGGACACAGCATTACAGCATTCCTGCCCAAGACATACACCCTAACTCTAGCCATGAGAAACCAATCAAGTAAATTCAAATTGAGGGGCGTTCTGTAAAACAGCTGGTTTAGTGCCTTCAATCATGTCACCATCCTGAGAGACACAACGAACCGTTCCAGATTGAAAAAGACCAAATATCCACGACAGTCACAAACAATGAGTGATCCTGGCTGGATTCTGGATCAGAAAAGGAAAGCTATGAAAGTGAATATTAAGTCTAATATAAATCCTGCACTTGATCACTGTACTGTGGTTAAGAGAATGCCACGGTACCGAGGGAACACACACTGAAGCGTTGGTGGCCCTGGAGCCTGCAGCTTATACTCAATGCATCAGATGAGGGGTGCAGAGGAAAATCCCTAGGTGGAAAAATGCTAACAACTGGGGAATCAGGATGAAGACATATAGGAGTTCCTTATTCCATTCTTGCAACTTTTCTGAGGCTTTGCTATTTTTCAAACTAAAACTGTTTAAATCTTAAAATATCTTCAAGTTGGTTATATAGTACGTCTTGATAAACTCTGAACACTACACCTCTCAGTGGAGCGACATTAACAGAAAATGTGTGCCATGGTGAATTTATTCAAATACGCTTTATCAATAATATGATGAGTAAGAAATGATTTGGAACCCAAAATTTTCATCTGGCTACACTTGGGTGACAGAGTTGTTTTGTTTGTCCCATGGGACAGGCTCTCAAAGTAATGTGGCTAGGAATCATAGTTTGCAGTCTTTGCAAGGGAACAATACCATACAGGACATATTTTATACGATTATTTTATAAGGAATCTCCCAGAGAATCATATACCAGGAATGCAGGGAGTCTGTCCACACTAAACACCAAGAGTCCAGCTGATGACCTGGATCCCATGATAATGTCCAGTATGAATCCAGTGGTGAAGACCTAGAGCTCGTAACAGTGCCTACCACAAGTCCCCCTGGAGACCTAGAGCCCGGACAATGCCTCGTGTAGGTCTGTTTC
The DNA here is from genome assembly GCA_004027915.1 of Capromys pilorides. Classification (NCBI taxonomy): domain Eukaryota; kingdom Metazoa; phylum Chordata; class Mammalia; order Rodentia; family Capromyidae; genus Capromys; species Capromys pilorides. The sequence continues at coordinate 36,581 of PVKN010001546.1, forward strand.
AGATTTGCACTGGGAAGGCCCAAAGGTATAGAAAGTCTGTGTCAACAGAGCAAAGGATCTGTGCTAGCAGGCTGAGGGATCTGCACTAGAGTCAGGAAGCAATGCTCAAGGTAAGAATCAGAGCTCCCAGGAAAAGTACCACAGCCATCCTCAGCAACAGTGAGGTCCTGAGCTCCTCCAGCAATGAAGAAAGCTGAGTTCCCATCAGGAAAGCCAACACAACAAGCTTCTCCTGCAGGCTGAGCAGTGCACCATCTTCCCCTCTGAAGCCAGGAAGTGATGCTCAAGAGGACCAGAGCTCCCATAAAATAAACCATGGGCATTCTCAGCAACAACGGGGTCCAAGCTCCTCCTCCTAGGAAAACAGCCAAGTTCATCAGGAAATCCAGCATGACAAAGTCCTCCAGGAAAACAGTCCAAAAGAACCAGCAGCTTCCAACAGCTTCTACAGCTTCTCCAAACAGCTTCCCTAACAGCCTCTCAATAGCGTCTCTAGTTCTGCCTCTTATGCTGCTGGCAGTAATCCTCAGGTGAGCCTCCTGCATCCTGTACCACACTGGTTCAGTTCAGCTGGGTGTAACAAGTTGCCCACCAGCTGGCAGTCCCACACTCTACTTATGGTGTCACATGCGTATAATCCCAGCACTCAGGAGACTCAGGCAGAAGAATCCCATGAATTCAAGGCCAGCCTGCACTACATTGCAAAACCCTGCCTCAGAAACTAAAGTAGGAGTATACGTACGTGTTTAAGAGTTGAATTAGTTGCTAACTGAGAAGGATTTTTAAAAATGTGAGTTTTAGCTTTTCTGTAAAAAATCAAGAAATAGCAGCACTGCACCTCTCACTGGGTCCAGGCTCTGGGCTTTTGTTATCCTTTCCTTTTTTTTTTTTTTTTTAGTATTTTTTGTTTGTTTGTTTTATTTGTGTTGAGTCTCACTACGCAGCTCAAACTCATAGTGATTCTCCTGTTTTCAGCCTCCCTGGTACTGGGATTACAGGCGTGCACCACCGCGTCCGGATTCCATCGCTGACTCAGCATACCTGGGAGCAGGGCCAACACGGCATGCAGTGCCAGGGATCGAACCCTGGCTCCTGTGCTTACCTAAGGAAGCGCTTAGTCTGCTGAGCTGTCTCACCAGCCCTTGGTTATCCTTTTCTGATGTGCCATGTTCTCTATTGGTCACCAAAATTCAGGTATTTTGAATGTCTGCCTGAGGTAAAACTCTCTAATCATTCTGGTCACCTCCCTGGTCCAAGAAAGAATGTGAGCTTATGAGCTGTTTTCTAGGTGACAAAGAATAAAAAGGAAAGAAAAATCATCGTTTCAGAAATGAGTAGAAAGAGGCAGTGCCTCAGAAAGCGTCTCTAATTCCCCTCGTCCAAAACTGCGCTCCACCTTGGCACTGTGCAATCCACCCACTTTATTAACAAACCAGAAGCCTAGGGATTGATCCTGGGCCTCTTCTCTTCTGCCAACACATACATGAAATCTGTCTCTAAATGCTGCAGATTTTATTTTCTAAACATTCCCAAATATTATCTCTGTTTTCAACACTGGAAAAGCATGACATCACCAACACCCCTAGTACCGCCACTGTCACCTGCACCGTCAGCCTGATTGCTATGACTACTGTCACCTTTGTCACACCACTACATCCGTTGTTATCAGAGCCCTGACCGTGTTGTCGCTGGCCCCATGACCTCGGCCACCATGGCCACTGTAACTGCCTCCTCGGTGCCCCCGGCCTTGCGTCTAGACAAGCACTCCTCAATGGCTCCTCCATTCTCATTCTGGCCTCCCCTTGAGCTGGTCCCTGCACTTAAGACAGAAGATTCTTTTCAAAATGTGTGTTTTCAAGTCTGTATCTTGCTTAAAAACATTTTAGTGGTTCCTGTGATTCTTAGGCTAAAAAGAAAATTGCTAGAAAACAGTTTTAAAGCTTTGAAGCAGGTTTTCATTTCCTGTTTTATTCTAGCTCTGCTATTTAAATTCCTAATGCTCAGAATAATTCTTCCTTTAAAAAAAACCCTCAGATACTCAGAATTTGATTAATAATAGTCCTTGGCTTATGTCATGCCATTAAACTGGCCAATACATAACCCTCTTTAACATAATATGATGAACCTTTCAGAACTTCCCATCAACCCCTTTATCCAGGATATGACCAGTCATTCATAATTTCCTCTGTGACCCTCCCATCCTTTCCCCACCTCTCTGAAAGTAGCTACCATTTCAACATTTTTTTTCTATTTTGATCCCATTGTTTTATTATCTAAATAACATGTTACCCTATTTTTATTGTTTTTAAACTTTGCATAATATACAGATAGTCTGTACTGCTTCCTCTTTTCACCTAATACTGTTTCCAATGTTCATCCCTTTTGTTGTGGCCACTAGGGAGACACTGATTCTTGTTGCTATATAATATTCCATCGTGGGAATGTCCCCTGCTGATGACACTCTCTGTCGTTTTAGCCCACCTAGCACTAATCCTTCACATGCCTGCTCAGGTGTCACTTTTTAGGAGGTGTTGCCTGACCTTCATAAGCAGGGAAGATCCCTCACGTACTACAGACTTTCAAAGCACCAAGTATGGTCTGCTGTGTAGCGAGGACTACAGCAGCAGCCTCACGCAGGTGCGATTGTTTGGGTTCTGTGCGCCCCACTTGACTGCAACCTGGCTTAGGACAGAAACCCTATTGCAGGTGGATCGCTCCAAAGCCTTCTCAATCCTTACCACACCAAAAGGGCACAATAGCAGTTATTGTTTAAATGAACAAATTAATGAATCAAGAAATTAAGCATTTGTCTTTATGAAATAATGCACATATTAAACATGTTCAGAGATAAACATCTCTAAGACCAGTCTGTCTTCCTACTTTATGTTTTTAATGCCATTATCATTTTTTCAAACATTCCGGCTCAAAAATGTTGACATCTGGTCTGATTCTAGTCTTTTCCTGTTCCTTACCCCTGCGCACTTGTCCGCTTTTCTTTGCTCTCTTCTGGAAAGGGAACTTACCCCAATAGCCCATCCCAACATTATTTGATTCCCACGTGTGTAATTCACATTTAAGAAGCTGCACTGCTTTTTGTCCTTTCAACTGTGCTTCACTACTGCCCAGAGCACCTTAGCTTTGCTTGTGCTTATCCTTTCCCTCAAGAGTCTTTTCTCATCTGCGAGGTACATAAACCCTACCCAAAGCCCACTTCCAAAGCTCTAGCCTGTGAAGCTGTATGATGAGGGGAAATTATCCACATTCCCTTTGTCTGTTGTAAAGGAATAACCACATCTAACTCTGGGAAATGTTGCTGACATTCAGTCAATCAATCAATCCCTGGAAAACGCTGTAGAGCAATCTTCTTTCCATGTACCTTGCGTTGTTTCCCTACTCCCTGGGGTAACACTTTTGTCCTCCCTCCTTATGTCTTGGCCATGTTTCCACTGGGAGAGAAGAAGCCTAACTGAACTATTCATAGGATTTAGATCACCAGGTCTACCTTCCCTGTAGGATACATATTGAGGAAGCTCCACCCTCTGGTGGAGGTGAAGCCACGACGGTCTGGTGCTGCCCGTGACTCATGGGTAGCATCCCCTAAACTTGCCCTTCACTGGTGGCAACTTTCTTGGACCACGCAGCGCATAAGCCAGTTCTCCCATGAGCTTGTCGGTGGTAAAGCTCACACTTTAGTTTGTAATCTTTCTGTTTCATTCCTTAGTTGTTGCTCAACTCAGTTGTTTAATGACTTCTTAAAGCCACAATCATAAAATTAAAAAAAAAAAAAAGATCTTCATGATTAAGGAAAGGTACTAGAACTTTCACACTAAATAAGGATGCCTCCACAGCAGTTCTCAGAGGAAGTGACCCATATATTCTACTACATTCCCACATGACTACACTAACCCAAAATCTTTTCAGTGTATCATTAGTGTTTGTGACTTGGAGCATCTCCATTCATCTAAGTCTCACTGGGAAAGATGTAAGTTTCGAAGAAGTCATTTAGTACCAAATCTAGTAAAGAAGTAGAACAATGGAGGGGATTTAAAAGTAAGGCAAGGAGAGGGAGAGAGAGAATTTGAAAAGCATTTTTAAAAGGCTTGCACAATAGTCATATTTTCACAATAGTCATATTTTCCTAGCACGTAGCATAGGAAAGTGATCACTGAAATGTAGCAGTCATGCAGATATCTATACAATTGAGTGTGTTTATTTTTTAAGCCATTTTGCTGTTACACAGAAAACTAGCTAGCATGCTGACTTTTTCTAAAGGCAGAAAATTACTTATTTTTGTATTTTAGTAAGCGTCTACAGGGTCGCACTACATAGATTGTACTTGTGGTGATCTACCTGCGTTCAGCCTCCCAAGAGCTGGGATTGCAGGTGTGCGCCTCCATGCACAGTCTCGATTGACATCTCAGCATGTTCCTGGGGTGGGGCCAGCTCGGCACACTGTGGCTCAGACTCCAGCCACTGCATCTGCCTAAGCAGCTGCTTTAATCTGCTGAGCTATTTGGTGGCCCTTTTTATGTTGTTATTGAATGTATTTTTTCCTAAGTATTTTCCTCAGTAAAATGGGGTTAACAATGGCACCCGCCATAGATACCTGACAAGATCTTTTTGAGAACCATATGACATAAAAATCTCTTCATCCATAGTAAAGAGAAATACAAACACAAGTTGTATTATAGCAATTGCTCTTATGGTTGATAGTCTTTCTTCATTATTTAACATTTTCTCCCTCCCTTCACATACCAGATTGGCAGCAGATTTGTGTGTTGAAATATCCTTTCATACAGGGACTGAGATCCGCCCAAATGCATATTCCAGGATTCAGAAAAATCACTAAGGAAAATTCAAGGAAGCAGGAAGCCTGCTGGTGACTCAGTAAGCACCGTTTTCTGTAAATCACTTGATTTGTTTTGCACCATTTTCTGTAAGTCATTGGATTTGTTTTGGCTTTGGGTGATTTGTTTCAAGTTTCTAAAACCAAATTAACATCAGTCATCATTTTCTCGTGCTTTGCTCTAAAGATTAAAAGATGTAGTCCTATAGCCTTTGCAACCTTACACCCTGCCTGGTAGTTAACATTTACTGGGGACAGTACTTGCTGTGTGTTGGGTAATATGTCAAACACTGTATTTTAACCCTTAATAGAAGCTGATTGATCTAGGTATTATTTTTTTTGTCTCCACTTTATACATGTGACCAGAAAATCACAAAGAAATGAAATTACTTGTCCAGGCCACAAAGCTGGTAGACCCTCCAACTGGCATGTGAGCCCAAGTGGCGCTGTACAAGCCCATAGCTTCAGCATCCTCGCCACCTTAAAATGCACAATCCTAGCCTTTTTAAACTGCAAACTTAATCACATTTTTTCCTCTATGTTTTATTTTTGAGGGTATCACAGGACCTATTCTGGAGCTGTTTGTGTGTTCTTGATGAATGACATGTTCCCCTTGAAACCACTTGAAAGGGTAGGGGACCCCCTAATGGGGTGACTAGAACCCTGAGAAATGTGCTAGGCATAACACTTGGGCAAGCACAAAAGAAATAAAGGCTTAAGGAAAAACATACAATGCAACTGTAAATCAGCATCTGCCATGGGCTTGCAAAGCCTACCTAGGAGTTTCTGCCAAGCCCACTTCCCTCAAAACCCACTCCTCCTTACCCTTCTGGTTTCCCTCCATTCTTCTGGGATCGCTCCCTTTCCTGCAAACATCCACACTCTTGCTAACCACCGAGCTCCCTTCTCTGCTTCCTCTAACCCTCCCAGGCACTGGAATACGATCATGCACACACCAGACTCATTAGAGTTCCAACTAGAATCAGCTCTGTTATTAACTTTTTAAAAGAAAAATACCATCTTTTTAAATTACAAGAATAATTATGTTTATAGTAAGATAGCTTGAGAAAAGAAGAAGAAAAAATGCCCTGGCTGAAGGAGCTGTTTCATTTATCCGTATTCCCAGAGTCGACCACAGTATTCAGTACGGTACTCAGAAAGCTCAGTGAAAGCTGATGAGAAGGGAATTTATAAAAGACCTACCAGAGTTCCTGGCCCATGTTCTCCATGGCTTCTGTGTGTCCAGGGCTTAGGGCATTCTTCACTGGTCAAGAATAGTAGGTAGAATGGCGAACTCTCAAGCAGGTGCAGTGCAGAGGATCTGGACCCCCAGTGACCATAGGCAGGTACCTGTTTGTTGAGTCACACGTGAAAGAAACAGGATCCTGAAAAGTCTACTGTAAAGTTGGGGTGGGGACAGCACGTATTTGCTTGTTCTAGAATGCCCATTCCATGTAACTGTCCTACACTCCTGCACATTGTTAAAGCCAACCTACATGTTTGTCCAGGAAGCCACAAGTACCGTTTCCACCCCTATAAATATGCCCACACCCTACTATCTGAAACTTGTCAATGTATGATCTTATGGCAGAAAGAATTTCTCAAGTGGGACTAAATTAAGGATCTTGAAGTGGGAGATTATCCTGGACTCTCCAGGTGGGCCTGGGTAAGCACGATATTCTTTGTAATTGGTTTGCAAGAATCAGATTTATAGAGGAAGGTGATGTGATAATGAAAGCAGAGATTGGATGGATGCACTTTGAATATAAAGAGCCCACAAACCAAGATATGTGAGATATTCCTAGAACAGCTGAAGAAGGCAAAGCAATGATTCTCCTCTAAAAGCCTTTAGGAGGAACCAGGCCTGTAGACACTTTAGCCCCATGAAACTGTTTTGATCCAAGAACTATAGGACACATTTGTATAGTTTTATAATAATTTGTTATACAAATTATTACAGTTTGCAATAGGAAACTATCTTTTCTCGAATTCTCAGGTTGCATCAATCTCTCCCTTTGGAGTCATACTAAATTTGAAGACAGAACATAGCATTGAAAGCTCCACAGTCTCTCTCTTGATCCAGGTATGATATCCTGGGACATGGGCTTTTCTGATGCTTGCTAAATTTCTCAGAGTAGGAATGTCTAACCTGAGGATAGCTAGATGAAAAGGTACTTATTGACAAATACTTATTGGAAGGAAGTAATTGCACAGTTCAAGATTCAGTTATACAAAAGGAAGGAGATACCTTTTGGTAATGACATGTCAATGAAAATAGAATTTAACTGATATTTGTGCCCCGATATTTACTATAGTGTTAGTCACAATAGCCAAGAGGCACAAGCAGCCCAAATGCCCAGAGATGAATGCATAAACAAAATGTGGTATGCATGTGCCATGAAGTTTGATTCAGCCTTAACATGAAAAAGAATTCTGACACACGCTCCAACACAGATAAACCTTCTGGATATTATGTTAAGTAAAACAATAGTCTCGCAAAAAGATGCCTTGTGATTTCACTTATGTGAGATATCGAGGGTAGCAAACTTCGAAGAAACAAGAGGTAGAATAGCAGTCACCCTGGAAGAGGAAGGAATGGGTTATTTCAAGTACAGAGTTTCAGTTTGAGATGGTGAAAAAATCGGGAGATAGATGGTAGAAATTCCTGCACTATGATGTGAATGTACTTAATGCCACTGAGCTATATGCATTAAAACAGTAAATTTTGTGTTATACATATTTTACCACAATACGCAGTGGAATCTGAAACTATACTGAGAATCAAGAACTAGAGAGATCTGGAGATATATCAAGGCTAGAGGTACCTTGCCAAGAAGGGAAGTTGAAGACTTGATTATAAGAATAAGCCTGCAGGCTGGTAGCAAAGTTGAACATCTGCAGCTAGGAGTTTGCCTGTCTTCTTTGGGCAGCAAGATCTCCTTTCACCTCACTAGATGACAGAGTGATTCCTTTAAGAGCAACAAATATTTATTGAATTCCCATGCAGACATTGGGATACAGCACTGAGCAAGATGTAATGCTTAGAGATGTATGGAGGAGATGAACATTAAACAAATAACTGCAGAAGTGGAGGTTACAAGGGGAGATATACTGAGACAGGCATAATGAGGAAATCAACCATGAGAAGAGAATAAAACAGAAATGAAGAAATGAGGGTGACGGTAACAAGGCCAAGGGCTCTGGGAAGAGGGAAAAGCAGTCTTCCAGGACTTGAACAAAAAGGCTAAAGCAGGGATGCTGAAAAAACAGATAGCTAGATGACTCGGGACAGACATCTGGGCCTGGGCCATGATCGAATCTGTGGTCTTTCTCTTATAGAAGGCGACTGGACAGTGGTGTTCGTGGGGCATGGGGAGGATAGAAGGAAGTTAGAACACTGTGATCAGATGTGTGTTTTAGAACGAGAGGTCGTGAGAGATGTGGGGAGACCAGTTAGGAGTCCATAGCAGTGACCAAAGAGAGTGGGCTAGTGAAGTGCAGGAGGAGAGGAAGAGACTGATTAGATTCAGTTGGATTTAGGGGGTCAAAAATAAGATAAGTGGGATATGATGCATTAGAAAGAAGTGGGGCTTGTGAACAACTCCAAACGTTTGCATGGAGAAGCTGGAGAGAAGGGCTTTCAGATTCACTGAGTGAAGGTCCTGTCAGCAGCACTACAGCGCAGCCAGGGGGAATGGTGCCCCAGAGCTGTGCACAAGCAACAGCCCTTCAAGCAAGGAGTGTCTGCTTTGGCCTGGGCCCAGCTTCCTCCTATTTGTCACTTTCCTTGAGGGGTAGGTGAGGGCTTTGATCAATGAGCGGCATGCTCAACCTAAATGAAATCAGGTGTGTCCTGTTGAACTGTTCAATTTAAATTCCAGTGAACTTGTATCCTAAACTGAGGTCCTCAGAAGGACCCTGGGCAAAAGGAAAATAGGGAATTGAAAGAGTCCATGTGCATGTGACTCACGTTGGAGGCACACATGTTGTATGGCTGTTCATGCTCTCTCTCCACTCATCACTATTGTCAATGGCTTCTGGTCATATGGTCCACTGATGGGAAAACCCTAGACGCCGTGACTTCAGGCATACAGTGCCAGTAAGTCACGTCCCATTAGAGTTCCCCAAGAGACCTAAGACTGACTCACCCTTTTCAGCTTAACCTCTTAAGCGTAACCTCAAGAGCAAGACAATGATCTCCACAGGCCTCTTGTAGGGTTATGTCCTTGAAGACTAATTTGGCCACACATTCACCTGGAGTTGCAGTTGAAGGAAGCCAGAGCGCACTCCACCCACAAAGTGGTAGCAGGGAGAGCTGTTCACCCCTCAGAGAGTCACAGCAGAGCAGAGCACAGGATAGAGCCCATGAGCTTGCCCCTGCCATTCTGCATCCCACATTCTCACTGTAGAGATGGGCACACTGGCTATGCCCCAAACCATGCTCTACTGATAGATCAGTTCTTTCTGTTCTATGCAAGAAAGAGGAAGTAAGCCCTGGCTTCACAGGGCTCCTGAAATCAAACGTAACCTGTGGCCTTTCAGGACAAGAATTTGTGTCGCTTGTGCTGAAAGGTCACTTTCCTTACCTGTTCTTCCCATTGCTAGACTTTCTAGTGATGGCTACACATATGTCACCAAGGACTGTTCAGTAGAAAGATGTGCAAATTGCCCTGGGCCATCTGTATGAATCTTGTAAAACTGCCGTAACACATTACCATAAGTGGATGGCTTAAAACAACAGATTTATTGCCTTACCCTTTTAGAAACTAAAGGTCTGAAGTCAAGATGTCAATCAAGCAAGCGTTGTGCTTTATTGAAAGCTATAGGGATGAAAACTCATTTGCTTTTCCAGCTTCTGGAGGCTCCAGACATTCCTTATTTTGTGGACTAACAACTTTAATCTCTGCCTCCATTTCCATGGGACCACTTTTCTGTATCTTTGTCCTCTCTTTTTTAGGGCATTAATCATTGGTTTGGGGTGCCAACTTTATCTACTATGACCCCATCATAACTAACGGAATCTGCAAAGACACTGTTTCTAAAACAAGATCACCTTGTAAGGCTCCAAGTGCACATGAATTTTTGGAGAACACTAGCCACCCAACAATACCATCCTTCTCAAAGCTCAGGACTTTCATTGGTCCCTTAAAACACAAGATGTTGGTTTTTTTGTTTTTTAATATCACACAGGTAATAGATTTTCAGGGAAGTCTCTTGAGCATGCGTATGTGTGGAGTGGTCTGTGGTGAACCCACTTCATTACACAATTATGACAGAGTGTAGTGGATTGTGAAGAGGAAATGTGGGGTGCCATGGAAACACAAGAGACTAGCACTGATTACAGTGCTCCCAGAGTTTAGACATCTAAAGGAAGATGTGAAGGATGAGCAAGAAACAGCCAGAAGAAGAGCTGGGTGGGGACGGAGAAGTTGGGAAAAGGTCTTCCAGACGAAGAATGAAAATGTGATTCTGTGAAAGAGCAGAAAGAAAGCCACACTAGCTTGACTGTAGAGTAGTGTAAGGAGTGGGCGTGAAAGGATATTTAAGTGACTACAGTGTAAGAGTCTTTCAGAACTTATATCACTGCAAAGGGTAATAGCATTCTTTCTTCAACTTAGGATCTCTGTATCTCTAAAGATAGACATGTTGTTGTCTGAGAATTTCTTTTTCCAGAACAAATGTATTGATATTATCCAGGGAATTCTTTTCTTGTTTTGTTTTTGTTTTTTAAGTACCCAGGATTGAACTTGGGACCTTGAGCTTACCAGACTGACGCTTATGTTGCTGAGCTATATCCCTGACCACCAAGGAATTCTCATATGCATTGGATTTCCATCCTGTTACTAGCTATTGTAGTTGAAGTCCTGTAAATCCATCCCTGGCTGTCTAAATCTTTCAAAGTAGAACTCCCAAAATGCAAGAATATACTCCAGATCAACCTTTTAACCCTAATGGTTGTCATTTACTGAAACACCTTCACTTCCAAGACCCACATGTAGAACTGGGCCAGGTTTTTGAGCCAGAGACCACTACCTGCTTTTCAACAGCTATTAACATTTTTTCTGTAGTGATAGTACCCCTGCTTCAAGTTTTAGCAAGTACATGGCTACACAACTAGAGGCTATCACTCTTGACTGCCTTGTACCTGGGCAGGGTCATGTTAATAAATTCTGCTCTGCAAAACTTTCTTAGAAGGTCACTCTCCATCCATGCTTCCCTGTCCTTCTGGCAGAAAATAATGACAACTGTATAAGCCTTACATCTGGAGATGTAAGCTGAGGACAACAGGGCAGGCTAGCTCACCTGGGTCTTTGGAGGACTTAAGCAGAAATTCCTTGTAAAGAGAGATTGAAAAAACAAAAAAACCCTCCACAACTTTTGGGCCATTATAACTAATCCAGGGGTTGGTCCCATATGGTCTTTCTTGGTATAAATTACATTTCATATAAATGTAGGCCTAAGGGTTAACAACTCATTCTTTCAGTAAATATGTTGAAACATATACTGAGTGTGAGACTGAGTGCTGAACCTTTTGCATCATGGTATCACTGTCCCCACGATGGACAGTGTATTGTTCTCTGTTTACAGCCTTTATTGTTTTGACTACCAAGGCACTCCTGGCTCAACATTAGCATTTTCAGCTCCTTGTTAATCCTTACAAAATTGAATGCCTACTTCATGACAACTGCTTTATCTAAGCTATACAATAGGCTTATGCATGATGATTCCCATCTTACAACATAAAATTTAAGCCTCTGCAAGTATTTAATTTTCTTGAGAATCAGCACATAATATATTTTTAAAAAACAAGCAGTGATTTCTAGTATGATGAGTAGTCAAGAGTAACAGAACAAGATCTGTTCAGTAACTTCTCCACATCACTCGGGGTTGTGTTCCCAATTTGATCTATTGAACAATAGTCCAGTAAAGAGACATGTCCAGCTTGATTTAACCCAATGTATCCCAGTCCCTCTTGATTCTGAGAGCCCTTCTTCAAGTAGTACTATGAGCCTCCCTTAGACCCTTGAGAAACCTGTGAAGCAATGGTAGGAATTTCCTGTTTCAGCTGTTTGATTCCCCATCACCTCCAGGTGTGACATCTGACTGGCAATATCTTCCCAAGAGAAATTGTATTAATATAAAGCCTCACATAATGTTTTTTTAAAAAGGTAGAATTTCAGGTAATACCATGGAGAATCATTTTGCTCTAGGAATCTCTTGGGTTCCTCAAATCCTACCTAGATACTACCAGTGGTCTGCTCTGATGGCCTCTGCATGGAAATGCGATGAGGGGGTCTTGTTAGAGGCTTAAGTATTTAGAGACAAATGTGACAAATACTCAGAACTCAGGAGTTTGGGTTAGAATCTGAAGGCAGTTACCCCGAGGATGACTAAACAGTGTGATGCCGTGTAAGTCACTCAAGTTTATGAGCCTTTCACAGATGGAGAAACTAAGTTGGGAGGATAATGAAGGTCTCTGGAGAGAAAACCCTAGAAGGTTCTAAAGCATGTTCTCAAGAAGCCTTCACAGATACATCATTCAGTCCTTCTACAAATAAAACAAAAGCATGAAACTTCAAACTAAGCATCAGTAAAAGCAGACCATTCTAGGTGTATGAGTGGGCAGAAAAGGTGGTGTTGTCAAGGAGGTGGTGGCAGGAGATGCTGGGCAGCTGCAGTGTGCCCTCTGCCCCCTCCAGCCTCCCGGAAATGACTGCAGTGCAAATGCACGCTCATTAAACCACAGGCCCACTCTAGGGCAGACTTTTCTGGCCCTGTTTGCAATGCCAGGGACCTTGCTCCAGCGTTGTCATGGGGAAGTTATTATTGTCTTCCTGGCAACAGGTTACCTAGGTGAAGGCCAAATAGCTGGACCGGCCCAATGAGCAAGGAGCCTGTTCAGCTGCCGTCCCTCGCACTGCTTTGCCAGCCCTCTCCTTTCACTCGCTCGCTCCTTCAATCCACACCACCGCCTTTAGGGGAGGTGTCATTCATTCTTACGTACAAAGATACTACAGAGGCCACTTGTGTGTATGGGGAAGGTGGTCGTGGACAGCCTTGGGTGGGCATGCCTGCTCCCTTCACTCTACGATTACAATGAGAGCAGCTCGCATAAAAGAAACTATTTTCACTTAACTTTTTCCTATGCATCTTAATGTCAGTATTGGAACACATTAGAGGCACAAGAGATATCTCTCATGAAGTTCAAAATCTACACCATGAAGTAAAATGAAGCTGTAAGCCAATGAACCTGGGAAAGGAACTGATCAGTGTAGACAGCAAAACTAAATGGCCAAGTTAGAGCAAATTCTCAGTGGCTCATGGAGTTGTCAGATTGAACAAATGGAAATATGCGGCAATGCTAATCAGAGAAGGAATTTTATTCAAATCGTGCAAAATGCCACCTCTGTTTCATGTTCTTTCCTGTGTAGACTAAGGCTTGATGGGGTGGAAAATAGCTGAATTCATTGCTCATAGTGTCCATGTCCACGCCCAGCTCTGCAAGCTAATCCCATTTATGTCTGGCCATCTGAAGCACTCAGGTACTCCTTCAACATCACTCGAGACTTTAACTTAAACCTGGAATATCAGGTCCAGTTAGGCCTGCCACAGAGAAGCAAATTCTTCAAGAAGATTCAGAAGCCCTTTGTGCCCCTGCATCCTTTGTCCTCTGAAGTGTCCGTAGGCCCCACTCCCAACTAAACCAGATTTAGGAGGGCAAGGTGAGCCTTCTCTCATATTAAGACTTAGTGTTTGTCAAGGTCGGTTAGGACTCAGGACATAAGAGAACCTGTGTCATAACATCCTATAACTCAGAAGCTTCCCAAATTTTCTGTTTAAGGAGATTAAGGGACCTCAGAGGAAAGGGATAAATGGAGTATAGTGTGCCTAAGGAGAGTCACCTAGAGAGAGGACATTCTCTCAGGCTTTCATAGAGAGCAAACTGGTCAAGCAATGGCCGTGACTCATCCCAATGGCTGACACTGGCAACATCTCTACAAAGCACTGTACATGGTTCCAAAGTTAATCCTGAGGGGATTTGACCCTGGAAGATACAAAGGATGAATGATCTATTATACACGTCGGGCCTTAACTTGCCCTCGATCACCCAGCAGAAAAGCTTAATTATGAGACATAGAACGCAGAGGTAGACTAGTATGACGAGCTGTGAGAGGCTTATACCAACAGCCTCCAACAATGCCAGTTTCATCGGTATCCCACTACAATTATGGAACGTTAGACTATATATACAACTACTCTCTCTTTGTACAAAGAGAAGATAAAATTTTTGTTGTTGTTGTAGTTGTTTTTCTTTTTTTCCTCCCCTACTAATATAGATTAGAAATTTTATCATGTCTACACACTGTGCTCTGTATAACTACTATGAGGACAACAAAATTCAATGTATCAATTATTGTGAATGCACTACTAATATGTTT
>PVKN010001547.1:0-51042 GCA_004027915.1 Capromys pilorides
AGTCCCAAACCAACAACCTCCCTCCACTGAAAATGTTTTCCTGAGATCAGAAGTGCAGAGGAAACTGAAAGAAAAGATCAACTTACCGAAACTCGTTCACCCAGATCTTATTCTTCAAGCTGCAGAAAGTTAAGACAAAGAAGCAAAAGGTCAGTTCTAGAAAGTACTGATCCTATTTCTGATGATATAAAAGGAACAGCTATGCAGAAGGAGTAAACTTTATATCAGAAGATAAAAGGAACAGAAATAATCTTATGAACAGGCTGTCCCTGTAGGGCCATGCCAGTAGAAAAGGAACCCATTCTCAAAATGTCTTATCTCCTATCTCTTAACTATTTAGAGGAGAATCATATCTGTGTTAAGCCAACTTAAAAGCCACCGTACAAACCAAGATACAACTGTATTAGAAGTTTTTTGATTCAATGGAATGCCTCATTTGAGGCCGACATATGGAAGATTATGTCTCTCTTTGGAAACTCACAGAGTGTCTTTCTAGCACACCCTTGTGGCTGAAGGACACTCAGCATTCCTACCAGACAGATCCAGCCTGACCAAGCTGATGGGAAGTAAATGGAACACACATTTTCTGAGCATTAACTGAACATCCAGTATTGTATCGCTATATCTCAGGAAGGCATGAAGCTCTTCCATGGCTCTAGTCAAGCAGGCTACTTAGTCCTCCCAGAGACATCTTCATGACCCCTCACGTTATCATGGAATCCATCCTCGAGGGAGGATCCAACATGCTTTGTGTGTATTATTTCACTTAGTCCATAAAACAACCTTATCAGAACAATGTTGATACACCTTTTACACACACATTATTTATTTACTTACTTACTTATTTTGGGTACCAGGGATTGAACTCAGGGCCTTGCACTTGCCAGGCAAGCACTTATTCTACTGAGCTATTTCCCCGGCACTATACAAACTTTAGAAGACTTTCAAAGAATAATGGATTGTAATCAGCAAACCAGCTGGTTAAGTGCAGAATTCAAATTTAAATGCACACTTCTTTCTATTCTAGACCAGGCTGCCCCAAATATATGCTAGCAATCTATCTCACCATTTTTTTTCTGGTTAGGGTTAATATCCTAACCTTGTAAGAGAACAATCAGCTCCTAATCATGCCCATCTCTATCGCTGCTCCTCTCCACTCTCTGCAGCCTATTAATTCCTCTGCTCAGCAATCACAAAGCATGGACCAAGTTTAGTACATAGTCACCTTTTGGCTATGATCTGCACATACGTCTTCACCAGATAGTCTGAGATGTTTCTTCCTGTCAGGTCTTGAAGAATATCTGCAGTGTTCTGTTTTCTCTGTCATCACAGAAAAAACAAGTACACATGCCTTTTAGGACAAGAACTGAGTCAGAAAACAGATAAGAACCATGGTGACACATATTCTTCAAACACACACCATGGTGTGACTGCAGACCCAACTACAGGGCCTGGGCTTTGCCCTGAGCCCACAGCAAGCCTTGGTTTATTTTGCCCTGGACACTGTACTTATACCAAGTCCCAGGCAATTACTTTGAATATCTACTCAATAAAGCAATGAGATACGATTCCTCAAAGTCACAAGAGATTTTATGAGGTTGCATCAAAAGCTAGGGTAGTATCTTCTGGATCTCACTGGGGTTATTCTGATGGCTAGATTGACCATTATTTTAGAGGGGTTACCAAGACTCCTTTTAAGTTACCAGGTGCATTTAAAATTGTTTATCCTCACCCTACAAGCAGGATACTGATAAAGATAGCAGAGAACTATCAAAAGTAGGCCTCCCCCTGACACTATCAAAATTAAATGACTCAGACCTTCTCCCCAAACTGAGAATCTCAGAGAACGTCAGGGTCGATGAGACCCACAGAAGTTTTCTGGCCCCGATTCATGAATTCAAAGGTCTAAAGAAAAACAAGCCCAGTGAGTTAACATGGCCTGTTGAAGACTACGAGCTCAGCAGGACCTGCCACCATATGTGCAGTGGCACTATCACTGAGTGACAGTGATGGGCAGCCACTTCCCTCCAACTCACTTGCTTTCCTTTGGATAAGTAAAACCCTCCAGGCTGCAGTGCACCCTGCTGACATCACATCTCACCATTCCTGCTTGAATGCCCCAGAACACCCTGCGCCAGCTCTTTAGTAAAGCACTGACAACGCCTCACCTGTGGAGGTGGCAGCCCTCCTGCCCCTGCGGGACACACAGGCAGCATCTTCTTGATTTTGTCATTGCTACACTGGCAGGCAGGGGAAGGGTTCTCCATCGTCCAGTTCCCTTTTTGGAAGAGGTCCACGATGGTCTGGGGGGTGGAGCCAGTGGTCCACTCTTGATCCCCTGCCAAGCACGGTGTGTCTCTGCAAAGGGAGGACATGAAGGATAGGAGCGCCAAAGTGGACCTGACTTTCCCTGTTGCCTTCTGAGCACAGACTCATTCCCAAGCAGCCACAAGCATGGACCTATCTCTTACCATTTGGAAAAACTGAGTCTAACCTCACTGGGTTGCTTGATGTCACAACAGTCTGAGAAACGGTAACTTCCCTGTGTAGATAAGAATGCTATGACTGAAGGCCAACCAGCCCTAAATGTTTGCATTCCTCATCTCTATTCGATCCACTCAACCAACATTTGTTGAGATAGCACACACCAAGCATCTACTATATGCAGATGCTACTCCGCATCTCTGAGAGTCTGATGAGCAAGACACACTCCCTGCCTTTATGGAGTCTGCATGCTCAAGAGGAATTAGAAAAAGAGCACAGAAATTTCTTGTCTACACATGAACAAGAAGAAAGAGAATGGGATCACAGACCTCCTGAGGAGATGGTAGTTCAACAAAAAGAATAAAAGATGAGACAGAACCAGCTCTCCAAAAATTTTGGGGGGAAAGAGAAAATGGAAGGAATGCGAAGCTCAGCTACAACAGCCTTGAGAAGAAGTGAGTTTCTGTATTTGTGGAACAAGAGGAAGGCAGTGTGGCTGGGACTCAGTGAGAAGGGGAAGGCGGCTGAAAACTGAGAAGGCTGGCGAGGCAGCAGATCGCATGGGTCTGGGAGGAGCCTGGATTCTGTGTTCAATGTGCTGAAAACCCTGTGGAGAGCGGCAAGAGCCAATTTATATTCTAAAATGAATAGAGAATTTGGGGGCGAGTGGGGTGAGAATGTTGGGTGTAGGAAGCTAAATTGCTTGCAGGCATTCCTGGAGACAGAACACAAGGCTGCAGTCTCTGAGTGAAACTCTACATAGCATTGAGAACACCACTAAGTCCCTTGACCTCTCAGGGCTTATTTTTCTACTGGTAAAATAAAAGTATAAAATGATGTTCCATTTCTCTTCTAGTGTCAAATCTTTACAATTCTAAGTAGACCCTTAGTTTTTATATGTTTCTTCTGTATTTGATTTTTAAAAATGTATTTAGTACAGGGTCTTCAGGGTCTCACTACACAGAACTGTAGCGATCCTCCTGCTTTCAGCCTCCCAAGCACTGAGGTTACAGGTGTGTGCCACCACACCCAGTCTCAGTCACCATCTCAGTACACCCCGAGGCAGGGCTGGCACGGCGTGCAGGGGATGGAACACTGGTCCCCACTGCATTTGACTTTTAAAAATGCACTGAACAGCTTTTCAAATCCCACCCCCACCTATCTTTCTACCTTTCAACTAATAAAAAAAGCAAAACTAACACAAGGTACCCTCACACTTAAAACTGATGCTCACAGCTAAAACTGTCAAAAGGCAACCAGGCGAGACAAAGATCGAGAAGCGACCCAGCCAGACTTCCCTGAATCCTACCACTTTTTGCAGAGCTAATGCTTAGATCTGAATGAGGTTGCCAAAGTGGAGACCTTACCATCAGACTTCCCCCTATAGAAGTCTGGGGGAGCTTAGACTTAACACTGCAAACCCGCAGATGTCACGGGCACGTTCCTTTTGTCTCCAGGAGCCAGCTCTCAGCACAGCTCTGGCTTCTACAGGTCCTTCCTGGGCAGGCCTCACAGTTCATCTTCCAGCTTAACTAGATGGTCATCTCACCTGATTCCTCTACCTTGCCTATGTCTTGTAGAATTTCAAAGGAATCACCTACCACCTATTAACTGCTAACTACAAAGTACTAAAAGACATTCAGCAACGATCTGCAATAATTTGCAGCTTTTTGGGGCCGGCGAGATGGTTCAGTGGTCTAAAGCGCCTGCTTAGGAGGCATCAGGCAACTGCGGGGACTGCAGTTCGATCCCCGGCACCACATGCTGCGCCAGCGCCACCACCAGGGCAGGCTGAGCCAGCCACAAAATGAATAAATAAAGAAACAAACAAACACAACAAGCAAACAAATAAATAAATAAAATTTAAAAAAAAAAAAAATAATAATAATTTGCAGCTTTAGTATCCTCCAAGGGCTCATGCACTGCAGATTTGGTTCTCAGCTCAGGGTCCTATTAGGAGGTAATAGAATCTTCAGGTGGTGAGGCCCAGCAGAAGGAACTGAGGTCGCTGGGAGCACACTCTTGCGGGGTTACTGGGACCCTGACTGCCCTTTTTTACCTCCTGGCCACCACTAAGACACACTGCTCTGTTCTACCATACATTCCTCACCAAGATGATGTTCTGCCTCACCCCAGGCCCCAAAAGAAGAGCCAGATGACCACGAAATAAAGCCTATGACACAGTGCATCATAAGAAATAGCTCCCTATTTTGTAAGTATTTTTTGTCAGAGCCACAGAAAGCTGACATACACACTAACACTGATTGAGAACAAGCACACAGAGGTGTCCATGTAGGAATCTACTCTGCGCCATGGATACACAGCTATGGCACTGACTCACCCAGCATTTGCAGGGCCATCTTCCCTTTAAAATTAGAAACTCAGATTTCCCCTTCTCTGTTCACCGGCACCTTCCCAACTCTCCATAGTTCCCCAGAGATCACCGTTGTGGTTTAACAACTTTATGTACAGATTCTTCCTTGACCAGGGCACCTGAACCCTCTCCTGTCCTCTATACTTCTCTCACACACCTCTCCACTCTGCCATCTTTAGCAGGACAACACCCTAACTTGCTCTCCCCAACCCGCACAATCATTTGGGAACACTGCTGTATTTAACTGCCAACTGTTTAAGAAGTATTGGAACCAAAGTGATACAAATGTGAAAAAAAAAGTGTCTTTTCTATACCTTTCAGGTTGGTAAGATGAAGAAGCTAATAAGCAAAACTGTGAACTATACACAATGGCAGCCTTTTGCTGTACTCAAATACAGAAACTGGGAGGAGAAGGGAAAAACGTATCTGCAACCATTTCTTTGAGGGCTATTGGCGGGCTCAGTTTTTTTTTTCCTAAATTATTTGACGAGGTTACTATATTGTTTTTTTAGAAATAAAAAGGGATGCAAAGGGTAAATGATGGCAGTTATAATAAGGTCTGGGTTGATAAAGGCAGCACATCTGTAGTCAAACTGGGATACAAACACAGGAAGCCAGCTGGTGGCTAAAGTCCACTCACGGGATTGGGTTTCCATCCATGCATCGGGTCCCAAAGCCAGGGTCTTTGGTGAGGGCATTCAAGAGTTCCTGGATGCCCATATCCTCAGGGGCATCATTGCTGTGGGCACATAAGAGGCAGCCAGCTCAGTAATTCACTCAAATCAGGAAATTAGGAGGTAGAAATATTTTTCCACATAAAACACTCTATGAAGCACTTCCTGGGGGCCAGCTTCTTAAAATCAAAATGAATAAAACATAGCAACCACCTCTAAGGAGCTCAGACCCAGCTCAGATAATATCAGGAAAATATAAAGCTCCCCAAAACGTACATGTAGATAGGTAATGTGCAGGAAAGCGTATACATGTATGCATCCAGACACATGTATACCCCACACACACACATTTTACTTTGACCTAATGAAATCCTAATGAAATAATTTCATAATTATCCATTTGACACAGACAATCAGGACTTTGTACGAAAGGTTGAGCGGACGAGTGTTTACACGGACAATTAGAAAGTACAAAAATAATGAGCACAGGTCGCCACAAACACATGCTGTGTTCCACAGCTATGGGCCACACAAGGTCAGTAGCCGGAGAGGAAAGAATCAAGCAAACCTGAACTATGTAGGACGAAAGCCTGGTTAGAGAAAAAGAGGCTGACCCACATGTTTGTACATATTGTACGTTTTTCTTCTGTAAAATATCTCCAGTTTGTCAACTTTAGTGGATTACGAAATACCTTAATCCACTAAAGCAGATGAGCAGAGTCCACGCTTGGGTGTGTCTCAGAGGCACGGCCTCAGGGCCTGGCTACTGTCTCTCTACTGCCCGCCCTGGTGCCATCCCTGCTCTGCTCCCACTGCCTGAGCTAAGCACCTCACTTTCTCCATGACAGTCTTGCCTTGGAATCCTCTGCCCATGCACTGAACCTCCACAACCGGTAACCAAATGAAACGTTTCCTTTACGCCACAGGTGTCAAGTATTGTGCCCCAGTGATGGAAAAGTGACAAGAAAACATCTCCTTAGGTTACTGATTAATTTCCCCCATGTACAGAGCTACAAATCTCCCACAAGGAAAACTCTTGCTGGATGCAACCCAGAAATTGCTTTGTCCTTTAGTTTCATGCACATGATTGTTATGAAATAGGAAGTAGTCTTGTCTAAAGACGAACACTAAGTCATATCCCAAGCTTAGAAAGAGCATTGAAGGATTACATGAACTACACTGTGCAAAAAAACAAGAACCTTGGGCTTCCACATTTTGATAGTACATGGAAACTGGGTGGCTTAAATGTAAAATTAAAACCAAAATTAACTTAATCATAGATTTTAGTGAGGGAAGATTATTTTTCCTAAAACACATAAAGTTGTTCCTGACCACATTGGTATAAAGACAGGGGCTAAAATGCCCACTCAGAGCACTGGGTTGTTACTTCAACAACCGGGTTGTTACTTCAACTAACCTATAGTTAGTTCATGGCTGTTCACTGAACACAGCAGCGGCTTACCTTATGTGCCTCAGCCCCAGAGTCTATGCCCTTGGCTCTCGGCTTGGTGAACACCCTCAGTTAGCTCAAATCCTCCTCTCCCTCTCTCCTTAATACACAGAGGCAAACACATACCTGACAAATGTATACTGCTCATCGTACATCCAGGGCTGCAGCTCCAGGCTGGGATACTTCCCAAAGGGTGGCACAATCAGGCTGAAAACCAGGGCAATGCAGACAAACACAGCTGGCAGGACAATCTATAACCAGGCAGTGGGGGAAAGGAGTGAAAGGTGAGCATTAGAAAGGAGGCTCAGGGACAAGACCCTGCAATATTAGCCAGTACAGGACAAAGGATAGCATAGCTGAGTCCCAAGATATCCATGACCAAGATATCCTTGAGAACTGGGAAGCCACTGATCCTGGAGACTAAACATCTTCCCTTCAGGGCATTTTGGAAGCTGGCAGTAGGAGAACAGAACTTATAGTCACCTGGCAGAGGCATGAAGCTAGGCACGTCAGAGAATAAAGACCTTGTGTCAGAGCGATTCAGAATGCTGGATTCTTCCCTAGTTCCCTTGAAGACTGAGAACAGCCACACTGGACCCCAAGTCTGGCTCAGCTCAGAGAAAGGCTGAGAGAACAAGCCCTGAACTGGGAGACAGAAAGTCCGAGGACTATTCTGTGACCACTACCAGTGGTCCCTGTGGCAGCACTTCACCATCTTGCCTCGGTTTGATCTACAATCTTAGGACTAAGGACTGACAACCGATACTGGTCCTGCATGCATAAAATTAACTCTGCACAGTGGCTCCCATCAGAGTTGATAGTAGTCAATGACTACCATGATCAAAAAAAGAAGCCAGATTATCTAAATCCTCCAACTTTCCACATACTTTCTCTGCAAAGACTTGTACACACTTTACAAGTAAACCCAAAGGATTTTCCACCTTTTCCACACACTCTTTTCCTGAGAAATCCATTACCAAATTACAGATTCAAATGATATACTTATCTCTAGTATTATCTGATTTCAATGCATAAAATTCTCATTGAGTGAATAATCCTACTGAAAAATATTGTGATAAAAATAATCTCATTTAATTACCACTACTACACTATTATCTAATTTTGGTTTTATTGTCACCATCCAAAAAACTATGTTACTGTGGGTCAGAGTGACTAGTAACTTTGTGGTCATATAGTCAGTAAGTAACAGAGCCTGACTCCAAAGCCAGGTATGGATGCTTCACACTCATGCTCCCGGCATTACCCACAAAGTCTGTAGGGAAGGCTCTCAACAGATAGTTCTCTGTATCTCTTGATTTTATTAAAGTGAAATCATTTTAACCCCCCTACCCAAGCAAGTTAGCATGCAGACTCAGATACACAGGCAATAGTGTCATGAGTCTAACTTGTGTGCCAGTTACATTCTGATCTATCTGCATATCTTAACTATCAATTTGAGTTACAAATCCACCTAGGGAAAAGCCATGTTTCTAATTAAGTTCAAATGTTAAGTGCGCCTCAGCATAACAGCTCTCACATTTGGAGCATGAGATTTATCCAATTTGTTTTTCTAAACTTTGTCCCTCTAATGTCAGAATTCTAAGCACTTATTCACTTTGACCCCTGTAATGGCCTTTTATCATACATACTATTGCTTTTCAGATAAAAGATGCCACTTTTTCAATAAGAAAGTTTCACAGAGAAGTCATTTGCCAGAACATGCGAGACTGGCAAGAAGTAGCACTAGGATGCAAATGCACACAGCCTTGTCCCTGCCCTGGTATCTGGAATTCAGGGTCTTCCTGCTTTCACCGATCACAGTCAGGGACACCCACACCCCATGAAGCCAGAGACCAGCGTATTTCACCTGAGCAAAGAATCCTTTTCTACTCCGTCTGGCAATCAGCAGCCTCTTCCACAAAAGGGCCACAAACTGCTGCTGCACGAGTTTCCAGCCCTTCACCTGGTAGGAGCCTTTGCCATCCATCCCACTGAGCAGATCTGTCTCTCTGGATTCTGCAAGGAGACAACAGCATTAATGGCCTCATTATCCTAGGCATTTCTGGCTCCATGACACTCCTCCCCTTTGGATCTTCAGCAACACCTTGGAAGCTGAAGTCTGAAGCTAAAGGGATCTCTCTGAGGTGGAACGTTATGCAAGGGGAGTCTAGGAAGATACCCAACAGTAGCAGTTTCTGCCTTTGAGTCCTTTTCTGAGACCTAAAATGAAAATGCCTTGAGAAAACCGAAGCAATGTGTTCAGACCTCACTGGCCCTCACTGTAAGTCACTCCAATGAATCATGGCAGCACTGATTTCTCACAGAATATTCTTCAAAACAGGCCATGTATGTAGGCTGACATGCTTGCAAACATGCAATACCAACTGATCTCCCATCTTGCATATATATATATATATATATATATATATATATACATATATATACACACACATATATATATTTTATGGCCGTCTCAGCCTGCCCTGGGGGTGGGGCTGGCACAGCATGTGGTGCTGGGAATGGAACCATGGTCCCTGCAGTTGCCTAAACTTTCCTAAGCAGACCTTTTAGACCGCTGAACCATCTTGCCAGCTCTCTTGCATACTTTTGGTAAAGAGCAGAGAGATATTTCTCAAATGATCCAAGTACTGATAATTTATGAAATCAAAGGGAAGGTAAGACCCAGACACTAAAGTGATCAAGGACTGGAAGAGTTTTCTTTTCCTAAAAGTTATACAGAAATCCTTGTTTTAAACTAATGATTTCTAACAGAGATGTTTTGACATCAAATATGTTTGATTTCTTACCTCCCTTCTGAGTCAAATACCTAAGGACACAGTCATCCAAAATGTTTAGGGTTAGGGTCCAATCAACTCCGAAAGCAAATTCCTATCTGACTCTTTAGAAATCATTTATCCATTCATGGAACATCAGTTCAAACAATTAAATACCTGATGTATACAGGATAGAAACAATAACAAGTACATGGGTTCAGAGGGTTGAGGTGCCATCTTTTCAAGTGTCTCAGAAGAAAAAGACTAAATGAAAGCAGTAAGGACAGGCTCTTTCAGGTTGGATCATCATGCCCTGCTAGAAAAGGAAGAGTGGCTTTATTTCTTCGTTTCCCTTTGGACCCTGCAGGAATCTATCATGATAGTTAAAAGACCATCAAATGGAAAGAACTGAGAAAAATGTTAAAAGGAAGTTCACGTTCAAATAGCAGAACACAGACGCTGCCCATACACACCTGGGTCTAGGTCAGAATCATTTGGATCAGTAGCGTCATCCTCAGTGAATGGGCGAAGACAGCTCTGCTTGTCTCCAAAGGCTCGTCTGTTCCGCCTTGCTGGCAAGGTACCATCTGGAAGCACAAGGAAGGAATCCCACATTTTATTTGTAGTAAAATAAACCTTCTCCATCTGCAATAAACTCACTAAAAATGATACTGCTTTGGGACAATTCAGAGGAAGGCACAACACTAGCAAACGAAAACAGCCTGCAGGAGGTGCTCTCCAGAGTGTGCAGTCCTTGCCCCCAGAAGGGTTACCTGAGGTCTCAGCATCCACACCACTCTCTTCAGCTACTTTGAGGAATATCTGAAAAACAGGAGCAGGTAACGATATAAGCACCAACATTACCACAGAGGCCATGGCTACCGTGATTATTTATTTAGTTGTATGGTAGCTTCTTAAGGCAAAGAAGCTGGAAGGAATGAATGCTTATGAAGAGCACTGTCCAAGACACTCAGAACTAGAGAAATGTGTGCCAGAAAATATTTCCTCAGGGGTGAGAGCTATCAGTCCAAAAAACGCTTAGGATGCTACAGCAGAAAATTTCTTCTGAACCTACAGGAAGTCAGGTGTCTTCTCTCAGGTCTGTGCCCTGAAATCTTTGAGTAAGATAGTACTGTGATAAATAATCTAAGGTAAAATAGCGGGGAGAGAACAGGTCCCTCAACACCGCAAGTATTGTGGCGGAGGAGATTCAAACAAAGAAAAATCTGAACGAGACTGGTAATTTCCAAGTGTTCCAAATGAACACCCACAGGGTTCACCCACTACAGGAAGCGTGCACTGAAGTACAGACTAATGAGGATTAAACAAGATTACAATGATTCCAACAAAACAAAGCACTGAAGATATCAAGCTCATCGCCTGGTCCTAGTAGACAATTTATAAGCGTTGGTTATGTCATATGGATTAGAGTTCAGTTGCTACCTAGCCGTAATGCAACCACACCAAGCCTGACACTTCTTTGCTGCTATCTTTCACTATGACCTTAGAGTTTTTCACCAGGCACAACATTACCCAGATGTTGATGACCTAAAAGCTCAATGAACAACAGGATAATTCCGTTCCCACTGCAGGCTGTAGGCCTACCTAGGGACTGTTGGGCCTGCTATATCCTGACAGTCTGTAACTTTGCTTACTTCTTCCAGCGTGGTCTCTGAAATGCCGTAACTAGAGATGCCCAGATCTGACAGCCGGTCATCAATCTCATGGAAGAGCTCCACGAAAGCTCCCTCCTTAGCAGCTTCGTATGGCAGCACGTAGGTCAGCTCATGTCCGATGTCTTCCACCAGCCGGGCTTCAGACACATGCTTCCTGATGAGGTTGGAGATAGCAGAGACATCTGTAGGGAACGGAATGCAGGGGTGATTCAGTTGCCTCGGGGGCCCCACAACGAAGGCCAGCTGTTGCCTGCCTTCCCCTTACCTCCTCTTCAGAAGCCCACTACTTATATGCCACGCTGTCTCAGCTGTTTTAGCCATTCTACAAGTGCACCTCTGCCCTGATAACCTGGGGAGGTGGAAGCAGGGGAAGGACTCTAAGTCATTCACCTGTACATCACCAACTCCAGGCATAGCCTGTTTACTCATTGCATGATGGACCGGTGAACTGATGACCTGCTGAGGTTGAGAGCCTTGTGTCCACACTCTGTGCCCTAGGGTTCCTCAATGAAAACCCAGGGCAAAACCATAAAAGATTCTTCACTGTTTCTTAAACTCGTAACTGTTGGGACTGGGCAGAGATAGCCATGGTCAACCTCTTCTGTTCCATGTGCTGCTAATGACACTGGTATACCATACACAGTGCTGAAAGAAAACATGGAAGGCTTTACCTTACTTCCTGAGCTCCCACCCATCTTCTGTACTGAGCTCAAGTCCCTGCCCACCGAGTTGGCCCTCAACTTGGTGACCAGTATCCAGTCAGAATCAACCCCCAAGGGACTCTGTGACTACCAAACACTATCAGCTCTGTGAAGCAGGGGCCTGGCAGCTTCCACACTGTGCCCCAGGCTCCTGAGAGTGTCAGGCCATCCCGCCACCAAGCTGCATCCACTCCCACAGCCACCCCACCCAGCCCAGCAGCAAACCTTGAGTCAGCGCCACCAGCCTCTGCACCTCTCCTCCTCTGCCTCCACTCTGCCCAGCTGGCGGAAGCTCAGGCACCACCTGAATAAGAAACCCCAGAGTCCTTACCGATGGTCAGCGTGTCACTTTCATGGTCGCTGCCCAGGCCAGCATCAGAACTGCTCTGAGAAACACTGTCCTCCTGATGGCAAAGAAGGAGGTGAGAATGGGTCAGGGGCTGGGCAAGGTACAGCTGCCACCACCTTGGCAGGCAAGGGCTTCCGAGAAGCTCTGGTGGGTGAAAACTGGAGCAAAGCTTGTCCTGGGACACATGCAGTTCACAGCCAGGGCTTCCCAGGCTGTTGTTTGAAGTGTGTATGTCATGTGAACAGCCACGCTTCCCAGGCCAAGACACGAGGGAGCAGAACTGTTGGTGGCACTTTGGCCCACCAGCTGCAGGATGGCCTTGCCTAACCATTACAGACATGGAATTTATCTGGACACTGGACCAGCTCAAAGCTTACAAACCTTTACTGGTTGTAAGCTCTATTGGTCCAGTTGAATGCTTCCTAAGCTTTAACGTGTGTCCAATCAGTCAGAGACTTTATTAAACTGCAGGTTCTGATTCGGGAGGTCTGAGCTGGACCCCAGCTGTTGTGTTTCTAACTATTCCCCTAGTGATCCTGGAGCTTCTGCTCCTTAGACCACACTTCAGGAAGAAGGAATAGCTAATTACATGGTTAATAAGCAGAAGGGGAGTTCAGGGTTAGGATGGAGGGCCACTGATTTTAACACATAGACTTCACGTACAGAGGAAAGCATATCTGTTTATCAGGTTCTAGTTCCATCTATTACTTGCTGGGTGAACTTGAATAAGGTACCAAATTCCTACAAGCCTCATTTCCTCATCTGGGACAGTAATTATGGTACTGCCTTCCCAGGAGTCCTCTGTACTTGGAGATAACAGATGTTAAAATTGTAACATGAAACCAGAAATGAACTATTACCATTCTCTCCTTCTACACCCAGAGTCTGTGTGGCATTTAATATATATTAGATGTTTCTTGGTTAGGTGCTTTGTATGGTCAATGAGATATAAAGGTAAAGAGCAAGAATGGAAGGGCATTCCATAGTGTAGCTCTTACCTCTTGGCAAGTCTCTTTTCTTTGACATAATATAGTCCTCAGAGGCCATTCTCTACCACTCAGTGTATTTCCATACAAAAAAAGACAGGATTCACCAGCACTGGTGCAACAGAACAGAGCACCCCCGAGCTTTCCATGGTGGAGGTAAGAGGTGACTCACAGGTGACACAGAGCAGGAAGCCACATTCAGCAGAAGGAGGCACAGGTGGGCAAGCAACCCGCAGCCAACAAGTCCCGACCATCTGGCCCCAGCCCTGTGCCAGCCCAGCCCTGAGACCTCAGCTCACCTTCTTCAGGTACGACATGGTGCTGCTGCTGTTTCTGCAAGAACTGAGGGAGGATTCCACATCTTTCTTCACCAGGGTCAGGTAGTAGCCTGTTCCCAGCTGGTTCTTCAGAAACAGGGAGGAACCCACACAGCACAGCTTCCCATGGGAAATGATGGCAATCCTGTCTCCCAGGATGTCTGCTTCATCCATGTGGTGGGTGGAGAGAATAATGGTGCGGCCTGCCAGGCACAAACACAAAGGTGTGGGGCAGATGAGGGCTCACAAGTCACAGCGGTAGGGGCTGCAGAAATGAGGAGAGGGGTGAGCATGCGGGGGAGCCCCAGGAGCTGCCTTCAACCCGTGTGGCTGTAATCTCTGGGAGGAACGAGACTGGGGACAGCTCCTGCATCCTCACCAAAATAGAGCAGCATGTGTCTGGCACTTGCTCCATGCTGGGCGTGGCAGAGGAGGCCTGTGTGCACTGCCCGTTAGCTCAAGCCTCGACAGGGTAAGCACCACTCTTGTTACAGCTGCGGAACCTGAGGCAACTTAAGCTGCTTTCTCCAGTCTCAGGCTCAGCTGGAGCTGGATCCAAAGCCTGTGCCCCTCACCTGGCCATAACATGGCTCTATGCAGACTGACAACTGTGTTTCCCGTTTTATTCCTATGTTTATTGACACTTTCAGCAAACACAGACTTAGTGCAACAAGGGAGGGACAAAAATGATAACGACAAGGTTTTGCTGTCTAGAATCGCAGTGTTAAGATAACCACACAAACATAACACACGTGTGAGAGCCTGTGCCAGTTCTGCTCTTCCTGGAGCCCCTGTGTGATGAAGTGTAAGCTTTAAATGTCCGGTAAACCAGGTCTCCCACCTCCGTGTTACAGGCAGGCACTGAGCTTTATGAGAGTTCTACATTTTCCTTGAGAAGCAAGTCTGCTGACCTAGCAAGGACAGCCAAGAGACACAGCCACGCTCCTCGAAAGCCCTCTCTCCCAGTCTTCAACTCCAATTAAGCGCACATCGGTTACCTTGTCTGTATTTCAGCAGCAGCTCCCAGATTCCCCTGCGGGAATAAGGATCCACACCAGCAGTAGGCTCATCCAGAATGACGACCTTGGATCCTCCTACAAAGGCCAAGGCCACGGACAGCTTTCTCTGCATTCCACCTACGAGACAGAGAGACAGGCTGAGAGGGTGAGTGAAGGCACAGGCTGCAGGAGAGGCAGAGGCATCCACCTGGGACATGGCACGGCCGAGGTTCTTCCACCCTCCAGCCCAGCATAGTGCATACAGCTGGGTGAGGAGGGTGAGGAAGATGGGAAAGGGCCCAGGGCCTCACCAGACAGCTGACTTGTTTTGCTCTTCAGCTTGCTGGGTGGCAAGCCCACATCCAGGGCCATCTGCTCCACCTCCGCCTTCACATGCTTCTCTGAGAGCCCCTTCAGGCGGGCATAGAACCAGATGTGCTCTTCGACAGTCAGCCTGGGGACAGGGGGTCAGGTCAGCTCTGGGCCCTGCAGGATGCATCAGAACATAGTGCCTCCGGGCCCAGAACCGAAGAAAATGGGTGCATCTTTGCTCTCCCCCACCCAACTCCTGCCTCTAAACAACAAAAACAACAAACCTTATCAGCCTGTAAAAAATCTTCAGAAGGATTCAGGTCAGAACTACAATGAGCAACAATAACATGAGCTGCTCCAGAAATAAAGGGGCAATGTAACAGATCATTTAAATATCAGCGCCTCCAAGGGCTCTCCTGACAGTCTTATTAGCTTGGCACTAACCCAGAGCAGACTCCTGAAAGTGAAAGTGGACCTCAGCTCAGAGAAGGGAAAGCCGAGGGAGCCCAGGAGCCCAAGGTGCTGGCTTGCTTTAGATAAGAAACTGGGGCCCACAGGCAGAAAGACGATTAGCCCAGGTCACAGACTTCTGGTCTTTCTCTGCTCTACCTTTCTCTTGGGGCCCCCCTTGCTAGTAAGACCATCTGAGGGGAAGAAAATGTCTTGAGCAGGGAACACAGGGCCATCGTACCATGTTCCCTGAGACACTGGCAGGTACTGCACCAGGTCTCAGGGCAGAGGACATCAAGGTCCTCTAAAACAACAGATAGCAAACACAGCTTCCCAAGCCCTACTACCCAGCTAAACTAGTCTAACCTCTCCCAGCCTCCCCCAACTCAAAGAACAATTATATCTCAAGGTCTCTAGGGAGACAACACCCACCACCCCGGACAAATGCTTAAGTGCCGTCCAGTCCATAACTCCACGATTTCCCCATCCAACAAGGGTTGCTCTTTTCAATGTGCTGCTGGTACTCACATGTCAAATAGTACATTGTGCTGGGGACAGACCCCCAGGTTCTGCCGGATGGTGCTCAACTCCGAGCGAATGTCCTTTCCTAGGATGTAGGCAGTGCCAGAGGTAGGAGGGAACAAGCCAGTCAGGATTGACCTGAGGACAAAATTAACAAGTGCAGGGGTCAGGGCTGCAGAGCCAGGGAAGGAAAGCAGGGACCCCAGCCCCACCCCAGTCCCTTTATAGTAGAATCTAGGAGAGACTCACAAACCACCTCTTTTGTTTTAAGGACTAAGTCGGATTGGCCTGTCAGACACAGCGATTTCAGTATAAGTATTTAAAAAAAACAAATCTTCCAATATGCAGCGGAAAGTATACTTCCAAGTATGTATTTTATATGCCTAACATTATGTCCCATGAAAAATGAACAAAGCAGAACAAGTTATTTAAATATAAAAATGTTTATATTGGATGATACAGGATTTTAGTGTGTTTAAAAAGTATCCATCTATGTTCATAATATATGGATTTCATGTTTTAAAGTAAAGAATAGACAATAATGTCACTCCCAAAGATCTACCCTCTGCAGTGGCCAAGGGACCACACTTAGAAAGCCACTAAGGCTGACACTGGTATTGTATGGCTCTTGCTCCCTTCAGAAGCTGACCAATAAAGATCCCCACAGGACCCAATCAGGGGACCTGGAGCCCACTGTGCAGGGGCTTCTCACATCTGCCTGGAGATAGGACAGAGTTCTTGTAAACGGCCATCGCCCTGCAACATCGCTAGTCTTTCCTCCTCCTTTCCTCTCAGAGTCTTGCCTCACAGTCCTGATGGAACCAGGCCTAAAAAATCCCCTTTCTCAGAACTATGATGGCCTCTGGTTCCAAGCACTACTGCAGAATTCTGAGAACTTCAAGGGAGACATGAGCCGGAGTTCCCAGCCTACTTCAGCAAAATGCCCTGCAAAGCCTAGCACCGGGTAGCAGGCCCTGACCAGACGCTGTGCCTGTGCTCATCTCCTCCTCCTCGTGAGCTCCACCCCAGGAACCAATGCTGTTTTCTTTGGTATGAACCCTAGCAGTGCTGCAGACCCTCTCTGGGACAGGTTCCGTGAGCACCACACACACTCCTTACATGGTCGTTGTCTTCCCTGCTCCGTTGTGGCCCAGGAAGGAAGTGATCTGGCCCTCATAAAAATTCAGTGCCAGGCCATCGACAGCCACCTTCATGCCATCTCGGTAAACCTTCACCAGGTTCTGAATGGACACACCCAGCTTCAGGTGGGTCGGTTCCTCCTCCATGCAGACTGTGTGAAAAGAGAGAGGAGCCACAGTGAAGCCACAGCAAATCTGAGCAGACGCACTTAAGACTTGCACACACGGCTTCTTTCACACAAGCCACTCTGGATTTGTAGGCAAAGTGGAAGCTATAAGTACATAGGGTCTAGGGCTGGGGGGATAGCACCTGCCTGGAAAGCACAAAATACTGAGTCCAATCCCTGGTACCACAAAAAAAAAAAAGAAAATTTAAAAAAACATGTATATATTTAGGGTTCAGTGCAGGAGTCAGGGATAGGAATTCAATGACAAAAGAGCATTCAAGTCAAGTGAAGGAAAAAGACTTCAAAAACAGTAAGGATATAGGATATTGACAGCTGCTTTTAAAACACATCTGAAAAAGATGTCCTGGCATTGTGGTACGTCCACACCACAGAATCTGCCCAGCAAGAATAGGAATAAACCGCTGACACACACCACAATTTGGGTGGACCTTAAAGGAATTACACTGAGTGAAAAAAGCCAGTATCAAAAATGTTACCTACTATTTCACCTTCACAACATCCCCGGGGAGGCAAACAACTACAGAAATGGGGAACAGATGAGTAGCTTAGCCATGTCAAGGAGTAAAAAAAAAGGTAGTGGCTATGCCTATTAAACAGTGGGGTGAATGCACTTTGTGGTGGGGGAGAGAACTTTTGTGTCTCAGTTGACACACTGATTATGTAAGTCTACATATAGGATAAAATTGAACAGATCTAAACATCCAAATGCGCATGCGCACACACACGCACATACACACACACATGCACATACACACATACTAATGAGCACATGTAACATCTGAAAGAATATACGGGTCTGTGCGGTGTACCACTGTCAGTTTCATGGTTTTGCTACTAAACTGTAATCACACACAATCTTACTCCCAGGGAAAGAAAAGTTTGAAAGAACCCCTTCACAAAACTCTTCTCAGCTTCTTAGAAGTCTACAATTATTTTAAAATGCAAAGGTTGGGGTCTTTGTTATTTGGGTTTTTTTTTTTCTGTTTGGTTTTATATGCCACCAAATTCAGGGAAAGGTAAACTTAGAGAGCTGCTCGGGAGGAGAGACTGAGCTAGATGTGAGAAGAGGTTAGAAGGCCAGCAAGCAGGAGCAAAAGGTTTCCTGTGAAAGCAAACAACACAGACACAGGCATAGAGGTGTGGTAGAACACAACACCCAAGCAGTTCTGTGTGACTGAAATAGGAATGGGATGCAGAGAGGAGGAGGGGAAGAGCTGGAACTGCAGGGAAGGAGGTAAAATCTAGGCCCACGAGCCATGCTGTGGAGTGTCACACTTACCACTGGCAATGAAGACAAGGACATAGAGTAGAGCAGCAAACGGCTCTGGTGACTACTTAGGAAGGAAGCCACACTGAGCACAAAGACCTCAGTGAAGAACCCAGAAAGAGCCTTTGCTAAGCTGGGGGTGCTCCTACCTGCAGTTGGGAGCCAGGAGAGGGTTAGTGCTCTGGGTCATGCATGGCGGGTGGTAAGAACATCAAGAAATAGAGGCTCAGCTCTACAGCAGCTGCTTGGCGCCAACCTGCTTGGCGCCAACCTACACAGGTCATATAGAGAACACCGTGACAAGGCACGCAGAAGGCCTTGCGGTTATCTTTACTTCTTCATGGTAGCTTGTTAGGACAGTATGCCGGCTTGAGAGGGTGGAGGAAAAAGCTTAAGGATCCAAGGATACTTTCCAAGAAGCCAAGAAAACAAATGAAATGGTCCTCAGTGACCCGGATGGAACTGCCCATCAAGGAAGTTAACACTGGACACACAAGACAAAGGAGAATTTGGCAAAGGTGAGTGTGTACAATTCCGCTACCTCTAGAGTGCCTTGAAAATCTCTTCAAGTGCAAGAGCTGTCATTTGGTCTGACAGCAGGCCCGCAGCGCTAAGTGAAGGGGAGAACAGATCAGCGACACTCACTTTCTGATGCTCCCTTCTGGCTGGAGCCAAGGTGACTCTTCTCATCACTTTCCTCACCAAACCAGTAGGACTTGGTACAGGGAAAATACCAGGGCCTCGGAATCCCATACTGACCTGAAAGCAAAGCACAGGTTTGATCAAAGCCCAGAACCATCATCCCAGGATCCCTGAGGTTTCCCAGCCACACCTATGCCCTCCTTGACATACCCTGTAGAGGAGGAACAGATTGGAATGGAGATGAGGAAAGAGGGAGCTACCTTTGCTGAAGCCTCCCACATACACTGTACACTATGTACCACCCAAGGCCTCCCAAGAACCCCATAAAATAGGCACCATCCCCATTGGAGAGAGGAGCAAACTTAGGGACAAGTAGCCTAACTGACATCATACAGTCAATAAATTAAGGACATAAAATTAGAACTTAAGAGTCAAAACTATTCATTGCAGGGAAGAAACTGAAGGATATTCAGGTGGGAGGAATAAACATTCCCTATACATATGCCTCCTCAGAGGAGAACCTCAAGGTGAACCAAATAGAGTAAAACTGTCCTCTCTCGGAATTAGACCTTGTAAGAAAATTTATCCCAGGACAGGTTCATCTTTGATTTGGTCAAGTAGGTTCCAAAATGAACTTTTATTGCATAATAATTTGATTTAAATCACAGGCAAGGGCTCAGAGCCAATCTACTGTGTTATTCAGAACCTGTAATGAGGAAACCACCTCCCCTAAAAGGTACCCACCATGGGGACACAGAATCCCAGAGTTGAGTCAACACTGACAGAAAGCTCCTGGCTCACAGAGGCAGTGGAACCAACCCCCCTGGGTTGACCTCCAAGACCCCACGCTTCTCATTCATATGACCTCAGGCACGTCGTCTAACTTCTTCTAGCTACTCCTCTCATTTGAAGGTTACAGGCTCTAATAATCATCTCCAAGTATCTTTTTGGACACTAAGTGAGCCAAAGTATAAAAAACACAGCTCAGTAGTAACAGTTAGGCTTTCAGCACCAGCTCCCTCAGCCTGACTTGTTTGTTTTGCTATGGGTCTAAAGCCCAAGCTACTTTTGAGAGAGCTCTGTATCTTGCAGGAATTCTGGCACAAAGACAGGAAAGTTCTGCAGCCAGAAATCACCTTTCCCTTGTAGATGGTCAAAGTAGGGTGGAAACTTGGCATACCTGGAAAGACAGCCTCGATGTACCATGTCATCACCCCATAGAGGAAGGTGTCAAACAGCATCATGGAGACTGAAGTGGTGAGATTGAAGCTGTCTTCCTCCAATGGGCTCTCAAAGAGATTGTCCCACTGCACCCCAATGCCCTGCTCCTCAAAAAGGGCAAAGTACTCACAGCCAAACCCCAAAGCCACAGGGGACAGCAGGCTCTGGGAGAAAGAGGCAAAAATCACATATCTATTTCCCTGTCTTTCTCATTTTCCTATTACTTCTAATGCAATTCCACCTGGAGAAATTTGAATTTGTAAAATAGATCAATTATAAGACATGGAAGTATTCACCTACAGAGTCCCTTCAGGGGAGTGGGTTCCCTTGTAGCATATAAAATGATTCCATTTATAGCCACTCATTATGTATATACATTTGAGAAATGCATGCATCACAGCATATAAAACTTCTAGAACTCTGCACTGCTGGATCCCCTCCAAGACTTGGTGGTCCTGTCTCCTCTCTGCTTCCTCCATGCAAACTAACATTCATCAAGGTCTTTTTCAGGCTCCTCACTAAACCAGTAAACATTTATGGTCAGAAGCATCTGCTTGGGGTGCTGATATCCATAGGGTGCCCTGGGAGTGACTACTAGCTTTCCTTATAAGTGATCCAGGAGATGGCAGAAGTTCGACCTCTCACACCCTCAAAGGTCAGTCCTACTGTGTACAAGGAAAGGAGCTGTCCATGGCGGGGTGGGATTTGGGGTAAGATGGGCATCTGCTCTTCAGTGTGGCTCAGTTCAGAAACTATTGCTCAAGTGAAATACCATGCTAAACACAAGGAACAGGCTACTTGGGAGCAGACCAGTCTGGACCTTGTGACATTTCAGTTCTATCTGCAACCATGATGTGGTAGTGAGCTTAATGTGGCCAACAAGGACGGGAGATAAAGGATGGAGATGACACCTACTGACTAAATCTGTTCCCCAATGTCATTTATCCTCAACCACATATGTTCAAGGTAAAGTCTGAGCTCTGAAAAAAATTCATACAATTTAATCCAATCAACATTGGATTGGTGATGCAGGTTAAAGGTGAACAAATTTAGTAAGACACACTCCCTTCAAACACTTTAGAATCTAGAACTGGGGTTCAAGTCACAGCAGAAAGACTCTCTAATGCTCTCAAACTCCTGCTCCTATGTGTGGGCTGCAGAGGGGCGGTCAAACACCTGAGGTGGCTGTGGCTGCCATGGTGCTGAAGGACCAGAGCTACTCACTGCGAAGATCTTGGCTGTGAAGCCCACGTAGTCCTGCCAGGCCACGCACAGGACGTAGGGCAGGTACAGGGTGAAGTAGATGATTCCCCCACAGGCAGCAGCCAGGTTGGCCCGGGAGAAGAGGGTGCTAATCAGGAAGCACTGCAGGATGGTCACAGTGGCAAAGACGCACAGGAAGAGGAACACCACAGTGGGGTCACTGTAGGGGAGCAGGTTTCCCAGCTGGAAAGGAAGAGACCCATGAGGGCTGCTGGCTCGACAGGCACAAGTGCTCACCTACGTGGTCTATGGCAGAAAGCTGGGGCTTGCTGAACTCAGAGGCAGTGCAGAGGAGAGACACTGTTCAGTTTTCTAATGAGAGAACCACAGCCAAGAAAAATAACTTACAAATAATGGCAAGACTTGGCATAGAACAGAGTATAGGGCTTTCCACTCCATTTCAATGGACAATTCTGCCCTGTGCTTCTCAGATGAGTGAATCTAACTGGGTTCTTTTTGATGAGGACTCTGACTGGTGTCACTGAGAAAGTTGAGTGAGATAACGTCCCACACAACTGTTCATTGCAGAAGCCCAGCACTAGGGCTTTAGGCACTGCTGGCCCAGAAGAGCAAGTTGGGGTGTTGGGGTGGTCTTACCTTCATGATAACCACCAGCAAGCCTGCGCTCACAAGAAGAGGGATGAGGCTGCTGATGAACCAGCTGAACCAGAGGATGCCGTTGTCCAGGCCCATGATCCTCATGGTCTCCTTCAGCCGGGCCTCCTTTTCATACACGATGCCCTTGATGATCACAGCCACAGAGTAAATCCAGGCCAGTGTCATGAACAGGGGCATTGACCGGCTCATTACCCTCAGGAAGCTGGAGACCCCAAAGAAAGACAGTGTGAGCCAGGTCTAGAGGCCAAGGTCTCTGAGCCTGCATCCCAAAGAAAGCTCCCCACTTGGGTCTTTCAGACCTCCAAATTCACAGGTTTCCAGGGGCTTCCTAACCAGTCTGACACAGCGATAAAAGCTACACTAGTAAAGTGTTGTGGAGCAAAATTTCTTTTCGGGATTGCTTTAGTAACCAGGTAACTATGAGATGCCATTAAGGTAATAAAGCTAATGGTGGTTTACATTAAAATACTAAAAACATTTTAAAAAATTGAATTCAATGTCCTAAAATGTTCAGTATCTCTAAAGTCATTCCCCTCCTGATCTCCTAGCTTAATTCTTATCATATGCAGAAATACATTTCAGGTTATACTTGTCAATAATATTTCAGGCACCAAATTTGCATAAGAAATGCAGCTTTGCAACAGAAGTGGACTTGGACTTGGAAGTCCAGGCTCACATCCCAGTTTTACCATTTTTGCACTTGTTACATGACAACATGCAAAGGCTCTTGAGGCCCTGGAACTCCAGTAGCTTCACCTCAAGGCATCCTTTCTAAAGGAAACCTTGGCTTAGGGGCCTTTGGCAAAATCTTCCTTCAGAAAAGCCTGGCTAGTAATTTTGAGGATAATAAAACAGGATATTTAGTGACCTGGAAAAGTTATAGTTGGCCATCGTAGGAAACAGTTGTACAGTATAGGGCCAGCGAGATAGCTCAGCAGTCTTAAGTGCCTTCTTAGGCAAGCTTAGGCAAAGTGCAGGGACTGTGATTCGATCCCTAGCACCACAGGCCATGCCAGCCCCACACTCAGGGTGGGCTCAGCCGGCCACAAAAAAAGAAACAGTTGTTCAGTATAAAAGAGAAAATACACAGGAAAAATTACTGCCTTTCCCATGTACATGTATATGTATGCACACACACACACACACACACATCTCACATTGGAAGAGGACACAACATATTTGAAATGCTTGCAATAACTACACTTCTGACCATCTGTCCTAACAAGAAACCATTTGATACCAAAACACTGTTCCCACAATTAGAACTTGGTAGCTTAGTGATTAAGCATTAAAAGACTATTTGAAAGTCTAAGATAAAGAAGTTTTGTTCAGTTTCCTTTGGTTCAACAACCACCTACAGGAAATAGAAAAATCTATGGGATATATGCTTTTATAAGTCTACGCTACTGTTTCTGAGTTTGGAAATATATATATATATATATATCCAATTCCATGTGTTTATCATGATGTGCTTTGAACTTTCAGAGAGGGCAAATTTTGATCAAAAGGGTAGAGTGTAAAAACCAAAAATGGTAATAGCCATGGACGAGAAAGAAGGCAGATTAGTAGCGTATGGGTCTGTCTCCAGTGTGGATGAAATGCTGACCACCTACACCTGGCCCATTAGTTTCAGATCATTCATTCATTCATTCATTCATATCCACGGACACTCCACCTAGAACAGTGTTAACTGGCTATTTAACTAAAGTTGGTAGCTTGTTGGTAACTTACATGTCATCAACATAACAGGGGTAGGGCATCTGCTGTACATAGACCCCAGTTTTCTTCTCAGTGCCTGTCAGCACCCGGATGATTGCCTGTTCCACCACATCTTGTAAATAGGTGAAGCCCCCCCATACATAGCGCATATCCTCAAAGGGGTCAGCCCGAGGACCAGGGTCCCAGTACCTAAAACCAAACCATGAGTGAGTAAACATTCCCTGGAACCATGTAACAAAAATTAAAATATCCAATTACACACAACCAGACCACTCTTTATATCTGTAGCTTACTTTCTAGTCTCAGTTGATATGTACACATATTTTTAAGTAGAAATAATCAACATGAACATATTACTTGGTTTAGGGTTTTTCTCTACCTTCAGTGGCTATCTAACACTGTATCGAATGGATACATCAAAATTTACTTAACTATTCCCTCTTTAATTAGACGTTTGCCCCTTTTCATAAAAAAAGGAAAATGTTGGCATGGAGAACCTAAAGCTTGGTTTTCTTTTCTGCTGACCTAATTCCTTGGGATTAATTTTCTTAAGTGAAAATGGTGAAAAGATACCAACATCTTAAGAGCTTTGAAATAACAGCTCCCAGCAAAAAAATATGCCAGTTTCATCAAAATACTGCCACCAACGATTTATTATTATTATTATTATTGAAACTGCTACCATTTGTTAATTCAACTGAAGCACTTATAGCCATGATAGCTCTTGACTTTCTTGGGACCGGGCTGGTGTGGTAGCATTCAACTTACCCATCCTTGATTTTATTCGTCCGCTCCACATTGTCAATGTCCATTCTAATCTTGTATTTGACATGACGGGGCAGCTCAACACTGCCAGGCGTGATTCCTGTGAACACAATAGCAGCCCAGAACTTTCTCTCATCCAGCAGCTCCATGGACTTGTTAATAAGCCGGACTTCTGTGGGAATGGGCTCCAGCTTGTTTAGGTTGACACACTGATGGAAGAATGACTTTCATGAGAACATCAGTGGGCGGCCAGGAAGCCACAGGGCAGCCAAGATGGACCCTGAGAGGCAAGAACTGCACAACAACCTGATCCTCTCTATATCAGGTGCATATAAGGTCAATCACATAAGGGCTAATCCTTCATTGAACAGATGTCCAGCCTTCAACCCAGAATGAATGGATCATTTCACTTCTTAACAAAAGTTCAAGAGACATGCTGGCAGTATTTACAAATAAGTTACTTGTACTGATTTTTTGTGGAGAGAAAGAAGTAAAAGCAATGACTATATCCCGCTTTCCTTTCTATGTTCTTTCAAATGCTGAATCATAGCAATTAACCCACTCAAAAAATAGATGAAAAAAGACTTATTCATCCCTATTAAATATCCGAATTTTTAGGATTAAATTTAAAACCTTAACCCTGAATTAGGTTTCATAAATAATGCCTTTCTAAGAGAATGCTTTATTGTTATTAAGCATCAAGATATAAACACTTAGGAAAACCTAGAAGACAATGGATGTTTATTTACTCATCCAAGCAACATTTACTGAGCACCTTTTGTGGCTACTGTTGCAAGGAGACTCCTCATCACTTCCAAAACTTCCCTGTCTCTAATCTTATTGCAACATCTCAAAGAAAAAACCATAAGCCTTTTTTGTAAACAATGTATGCAACAGATCTTCACCTCCATAAAGCGAGATATGGTCTGGATTGCCTGGTTGGTCTCATTGAAAACTTCTCTCCAGGTGTACACGGAGCCATTGGCCTGCTGAACATCCTCCGGGTACTTGGCCAGAAACGCCAGAATGTCTTGGGCTGTCCAGTTTAAGCCATCCAACTGCTGCTGCCAGAAGTGTTCATTGCCTTTGCTGTCCAACAGCATCTGCATTCCAGCAAGAGCACAGAGCAGTGAACATCAACTACCTCTTGCTAAGAACTGCAAGATGCACTGATTCTTTCACACATTATGTCCCTTTGCTCATCTTCACCAAAAACAGTGAGGTACACCATAATGACCTCATTTTAACAGCAAGAAAACAGAAGCTGAAAATGTGTTAGGATTTTAACCAACCCTGGTTCATAACGCTAACTGGTATAGAGCTGAGACTTAAGGTAAGAAGACTGAATTCACAGGCTACGTGCTTTTTGCTGTGCCAAACAGCTCGAATTACCAGCACTAATAACATTACCATGGTGAGTGATTCGTGTTCACTGAGATTCATCTCTCTCAATTCTATAAGTATGCTACTGTCAATATTCCTCCCATTATAGACGGCAAAACCAAGGTTTGGAAAGCTTAAGACCTTAATATAAGATCACACAGCTGACAATTAGCAAAGTCACAAGCCCTAGATTTTAGTGCACTTTCTCTCGGTGATGCATTCTTTTGTGATCCAGTCTGAGGGTCACAAGCAAGTCCCCCTCTCAAGCCTGAGCCCACTTCTCCTGCTTAGCAGAGGGAACTAATGCTGCCGGTTAACCCAAGGAAAATGTGGTCTTTCCCAACATAGAGACATGACAAAAAGGGGGCCTCCTCTCCATGTGTTGTTCCCTCATTAGGTGGCTCCTCACGTGGTCCTTAGACAGAGAAAGTAAGTCAATCTGGTGCTCAGTCTGTACCTCCTGAGGCCTGAACAGATATGCGGCCAGGAAACCAGGGCACCTGCAAACTCAGCAAAAGGGAAACAGCTGCAGCTCTTGTCCCAACCGCCAGCGGAAAGAGGAAGCCCTGGGCACTGGACTGGTTTTCTCCAAGGATTGGAAAACTGCAATTTTTTTCTCCTCAGCTTTATTTTCACCAATGTTATTAGCGTTTTTTTCCCCTTTGTGACTTCTTATTTGTTATTTTAATGAGAATATAATGCTTTTATAGGGAATGTATACACTACAAGTTCACTAACTTCCTATAGTGCTGAGAATTTAGTCTGTTTCCAATTTCTCACAATAACAATCACTACAGCAATAAGATTCTATCTCCTATGGCAACTTCTTTCAAATTATTTCTGTAGGATCTATCCCCAGGGGCATGTAGAACAGAGGTGCGCAAGATGCCACATTATTACTGGGTCTTTTAATTTTCATTCCAGATTGCTTTCTGATAGGTAATAACAGTTTATACTGCCAGAAGTTATGTGTGCATTTTTGTTAACAGATACAAAATTTACCTCACCAAAGTTCATAGGGGCAAGGCTAGCAATTCTGAAAATGCTCTATTTGGATACTTGAACTGAACAAGAGCACAGTGAAGAGATATAGCATTTGGGGTACATCTGTCCTGCTCAGGGTGCAGCTTCTCATCAGTGTGGCCATGGAAGGCAGAGACATGGACCCAGCAAGGTCACTGGCCATGTGGCAGCCCTGTGGGTCTGAAGACCAGGAGACCCAAGAGCCTCGGAGTAGTAAGTCAGGAGGAAGCAAGCCAACAAGAGGAGGAGGAGGGGCTGAGAGCAGCTCAGAAAAGAACGAGTAAATTGGTGCCATGGAGAGAAGGCCACCAACCTGGGGGGGTTAAGCCCCAGGAACAAAGCCAGAGAGAGCAGAAGGATAAGAGATGGCCACCATAGGCATGGCTTTACGTACCAGATGCCAGGCTCCAAGGGGTGCTGAGCATTGAGAAGCTCATGCTCATGGAGACAAATACTCCTGAGGTCAAGGAAAGCAGCAAGAAAGACTTCTGACTTTACTCACAGGCCAATGATGGCCACTAGTCAGTCTGCACAGCCCAGCCACCTTACTACATTGCTGACTCCAATGGCTGCCAGCCTGTTGGACATCGCTACTACCCACAGGTCAGAGATCAAGAGTTGTCCTGGTGCCTCTCACCTTGCCACTCGTCACCAAGCAGTCATGAGGCCTCCCCTCTTGCCTTATGTCTGGACCACTCTGATACAGTCTCTACCTTGGTTTCTACCTTCACCCATCTATCTCCACATTCAACTCATGCCATGTCAGAGTAATGCATCAATAGCTTCACTTATGTGAAGCCCTTTCATGTTGCCCTGCCACTCAAGCCTAAAGGCTCTTAATTTAACACATAAGTCCTTCAAGGCATGCAATGTCTTTCCTTCTAGGATCCATTCTTCCACTTCCTGTTACATTTTGGAGGCCTCCCGGCTGGCATCCTAATAAATGGCACTGCCATGTTTGCAAGGACCTTGTTCCTAAGGAACTGAAGGCTCCTCAGCTGAAAGCATACGTTTGCCCCCAACTTAAAATTCACTGAGTTCTTTCAATATGGCTCCTTACCACTCCCCAAAGCTCTAACTGGTAGAGATCTGGATTTCAAGATGACCAGAAGGACTTGAGAGGACTCACACCTAAGACACTGCCTTTGAATGAATCATGCCTTATAGGGGAGAGAATGGAGTTCAGCAGACAGCAATGCTTATAGGGCATGAGCTACTCCTGTCTGTACTGGTATAATCTATACACACCATTGCCTGTGCGTTTCTCACTCCAGTAACCCTGTTTTGAAAGGCACACACAGGCATCACTGGGTGCAGCTTCTGAGCTTCTGGAGGCTTTTGTGTCTGCAGAAGAATTCCCTCCAAATGAGGACAGCCTCTAAACCCCACTGTCCCATGGACCAATGAAGTTCAAAACAAGAAGCCTGGTGAAATTCTCACCTGCTTCTTAATGACAGCTGAAACCAAAGAAAGCAGCCTCCCTCGCCATGGCAATAGGAAATAGGGTAATGATTCTGATTCAGAGCCCAAGACAGGGATGATGTGATTAAGCAGCTCTCAGACTCCAGCAAAGGAGACATTCTGTCCTCAGACTGCTCTGCTTCCGAATCCAATTGTCTCTAGAGCACTTATTCCTTTCAAGTGGCTCTGAAGCATTAAGTGTAATTCCATGGCACGTAGCTCTGCACTCACACAAGGCCTCGGGAACCAGTATCTCTGATGCGCGTGTGAGTCACACTGCTTTTGCTCCCACTCTTCCTTCCAGGGCCTCCTTAACCACAGGAAGTCTACAGAAGATGCTCAGCAGTTGCAGCCTAAAATGAAAGTCCTTAGGGCCCTCTAATCCCCAAGCTCTACCTCCAAAGAGTGGCCATTACTAAGTTTTGTAGAACACTGGTATTTGGCCATGGGAGGCACTGATGCCGAAGTGCACAAGGTGAATGTGGCACCACAGTTTCTGCTTTAAAGATGCAGCTTAAAGACGTGGCTTGAGCGAGGCTCGCTGCACCTCCACTGGTGAAACTTAAAGAAGTCTCGCATCAAGTGTGGCCACGTGACTGGCACTCATGTCAGCATCAAGCAGGTGCAAAGAAGCCAGAAAGTTACTCACCCGGACAAGGTCCATTTCCTGGCTGTTCTCCATGAAGTTCCAGAGCTTGGGGCTGAGCTCTCGCCACATGCCTTCCACGTCGTGGAATACAGCCAGTTCCTGGAAGGTCTTGTTCACCTAGTCAGGTGAGAGCCAGGGACCACAGGAAAAGTGCAGAGGCAAAGACAATGAGCAACGCAATGCTCCCTAAAAAGACACCCCGTCTCAGCATCCCCAGCCAGCCTCCTCCCATTCCCCTAGCACGCTTGACTATGGCTACGATTCAAATATACCCTGAAATGCCTGTCTGTGGCTGATTCAGATACCTAGGGCTTGGAGGCTGTCCCCCAGCAGTCAGCTCTGAGCTTGATCAG
The DNA here is from genome assembly GCA_004027915.1 of Capromys pilorides. Lineage (NCBI taxonomy): Eukaryota > Metazoa > Chordata > Mammalia > Rodentia > Capromyidae > Capromys > Capromys pilorides. The sequence goes on from PVKN010001547.1 coordinate 29,759, forward strand.
ACTTGAGGTTTTCACTCTTTGGGAATCCCAAATGAGTTATGAGTATACTCTGCATACTCCATCTGAAGCTGCCTTTATGGCCCTGATTCTGAGAGCATTCTGAGGAGGGAATCTTGGGCCTGGGTAACTTACCTCAGCCATCACCTGCCTCGTGGCTGGAGTGTCTGGTGTATATAGGATCTTCCCGACAAGCAGGGGCTTGAGGGCTTTCCAAATAATGCGGGACAGAGGACTAGACTCCAAATTCTTCAGCAGATCATTGCAGTAAGGAGCTATAATGTTGGAAGACAAATATTCATTCATATGCATGGCCTTACCCCAGTAGGCCAGATAGAAAGCCCTGATGCAAAACTCTGCTCCACCATGTGATGGTCATGTAACAAATAACTATATGATGTGAGTCTGTGTGCTCTACTGTAAAAACAAAGTTCATGACATTTACTTGGCAGAGACATGGGAAATTCTAGAAAGCTGCTAGAAAGATGCTTGATGAATAATCAAAGCACCTTATAACTAAAAACTGAGCTAAATTAGAAAAATGTTTTTCCTATACAAGAAACTCATATTTTCAGGCCAGTTCTTGGACTGTTTTCACTGAAAACAAACAGCACACTTGAGTCTCAAACTGGACTTTAGCTTTTAGACAAAAGCCAGAATTTTCTCTTTAATTAACAGATCTCACCATATATATATATATATATATATATATATATATATATATATATATATGCCTATCTAATAAAAACCTCAAACTGAAACATTCAAAGTTACAATAGCCACAGGTTTGATTATCCCTGTATGTTTGTTTATTAATTTGTTTATCTTTTTTGAGACAGCTATGCAGTTCAGGTTGGCCCTGAACTCACTTTTGTAGCCCAGGCTGGTCTCGAACTCACTGACCCTCCTGCCTCAACCTTCCAAATGCTAAGATTACAAGCATGCACCCACCACACCCGGCTATCCCTGTTTTTTGAACAACTGCGTTTTAAGTTTGTCAGTTGATTAATTTTTGCTTTTGTTTTTTTTTCAAGATACCACATAACCTGGAAATACTACAAGGTGACAACGGTAGGATGCTGGGAATGGAACCCAGGGCCTTGTGCTGTTCACTGAGCTGCACTCCCAGCTCCCCATTTCTCTCTTTTTTTTTTTTTTTATTATGACCAGCTCAACCTGCCCTGGAGGTGGGGGCTGGTGCAGCATGTGGTACTGGGAACCACAGTCCTGGCAGTTGCCTAAGCTTGCCTAAGCAGGTGCTTTAGATCGCTGAACCATCTTGCCAGCCCCCATTTCTTATATACAGAAGATTTGCTCACGAGTAAAGCCATTATGTAAATGAAAGCTCCCTTGAGTTGATGTGCACTCTGGGGCAGAGGGGTAAATGGCATTTCATGAGCTGCCTCTAATGCCATCTTTTGCAAGCTGTAAAGCAACTTGCAAATATCTAGAGTGCTTTGATCCAGAGAGAAGGAAAGGTTCTCCTATTAAAGTAATGCACAAAAAAATTCCCCTACTCAGTGCCTGAAAGACACACTTGTAGCTAGAAATGGAGAAAGGCTTAGCTATTTTGTGCCTTCAAATGAAAGGATACCACCATCTAAAAGTATGACATTGGATCTCCAGTGCCACTTGGCACAAGACACACAGCCACACAAAACTGCACAAGCCTGGCGAGTAGGTATAGCATCAGATGGTTCTTTATAACTGCCTTGCAGCTAAAGACACAAAATGAACAGGAACGCAAACATCCAAGAAGGATAGTGCCTAAGCAGCACCAGGAATGGGCACTTGACAGGCAGTGTGGTTTACTGGGAAGAGCCCAGAACCAGGAGGATTTAGAATTTAATCCCAAGTCTTGTAAACATAGCTATGATGTGGCTTTGACCAAGTCACTTAAACCTCTCTAGGCCTATGAAATGTAATGTTATAGAACCTTCTTTGCAGAATTTTCATCAGGGTAAAATGCAGCAACTTAAGTAGATGCCAAAATACATAGGAAATTTTACCTAACACTAGACTTTGTTGTAGCTGTTTTAATTATTTTTAGATTTTTATTATGAAGTTTACCTCAACAGTTACATTAATAATTGTTAAAGGACCAGTTTCTCTTCCTTTTTATAATTTTTAAAGCTTTATTAAGATATGATCAATAAAGGGCCAGCCAAATAGCTGAGCAGATTAAAGCACCTGCAAGTAGGCACAGGGGCCAGGGGTTCGATCCCTGGGCCTGCCCTGCTGGCCTTGCCCTCAGGGCATGCTGAGATGGCAATTGAGACTGGGTGTGGTGGTGCACGCCTGTAATCCCAGCTCTGGGGAGGCTGTAAACAGGCAGATCACTACGAGTCTAATCTAGTAGTGAGATCCTGAATACCCTGTAGACCCTTCCTAAAATAAAAAATAAAAAAAAAGATATGATAGATAAATAATATATATTTAAGGTATACACAACTTAATGTCTTGATGCATATAGGGAAGTTAACATTTATACAATCAAGTTAATATATCCATCGCATATAGTTAAAGGATGTGCATGTGGAGGAAGTGAAAATACTTAAGATCAACTCTTTTAATAAATTTTAAATATATCACACAGTATTGTTAACTGTAGTCACTAAGCTATGCATTAGATCTCCAAAACTTACTCTTCTTGTGTGACTGAATCTTGCTCCCTTTCACCAGCACCTCCTATTCCTTTACCCCAAGCACTACTCACCTCCTTTCTACTATTCTTTTTTGCAGCCTTTTTTTTTCTTTTTTAAATGTATTTGGCACAGTGTCTTACTACACAGCTCGGACTCATAGTGATCCTCCTGTTTGCGGCTCCCCCAGTGCTGGGATTATAGGCATGCGCCATCATGCCCAGACTCAGTGGCTGACTCAGAGCACCTGGGGTGGGGCCAGCATAGCATCCACTGTTCTGAGTTCAACTCTTTTAGATTCCACATATAAGAGTGATCACGTAGGATCTGTCTTTCTACCAACATCTCATCTTAATTACTCTGGAATGACCTTGATATTTCCCCAAGAAACTGAGAAAAGTTTTCAATCATTCATTTATTTTGATAAACACCACTATATACTTGAGATATACCAGTCCCTGAACAAAGAACTTGCGATAATTAGCTGGTTAAGACCCTATCCCCCAGGAATGCAGAAGTTCCTGGGCAAACAGACATGTCAATGTCTAACACTGCTACAGAGGACGAGGAGGGATGTGACTTGGGCTGAGGCCAGGGTTAAGACAGGGCTGAGACTGGGCCTCTGATCTGCAGATACTCACTAGTAGAGTTGTCATAGAAGGTATCAGCATCTTCCTCAGTGTCATTGCCTCCAAAGAGGGCTTTGTAGTTGTTGTCCTCATACCAGTTGAGAGACTTGATCTGCAGCCCCCCACCCTCTGGATGGCCACAAACCATGCGGGACACAGCTTGGTATATCTGGGTAGAGGAACTGGAGCTGTTCACATTGGTCAGAAACATCACCTCCTGCCGCATATCACTCCAGCTCTTCATGCTGAACAGCTGATGTCAGAGATAGCGAAGAATGGGAGAGAGGATGGGGGAAACAAAGGGCAGAGAACATGTTAGGTCAGAGAAGAGGAAAAAAAAACCACCTTATTTTATTTTATTTCTTTTAGGCTAGCTTTACTTTTTAAATTCATTTTATTGTTATAATTTATTATATATAATTGTTATATATATATATATATATATATATATATATACACACATATATATATATAATTCATCATAGGGAATTTGTACCTGCACATGATATATCTTAGTTCCTTTATCCCCCATTCTTGACCTCTCAAAAGCCATGTTACAATATATATTTTGCTGATATCATCTGAAAGCTTTTATATGGTTTTCTAGAACCTTCGTTCCCTATCTGTGGTCCTAGGATCTGAAGCATATGCATTATCTGAGACTCTGTCTGAAACACGGATTTCCAGGTCCCTCTGCCGACCTGCAGAATTCACACTTGGTTTTGTATCAGATGCCTGGGGAATCTCTGTGCCCATTAAGGTGTTAAAAAGCACAGCCTGGGGCCGGCGAGATGGTTCAGTGGTCTAAAGCGCCTGCTTAGGAGGGCTCAGGCAACTGCAGGGACTGCGGTTCGATCCCCGGCACCACATGCTGCGCCAGCGCCACCACCAGGGCAGGCTGAGCCAGCCACAAAATAAATAAACAAACAAACAAACACAACAAGCAAACAAATAAATAAATAAATAAATAATTTAAAAAAAAAAAAGCACAGCCTGGACATCAGCGGTACCCCTGGGGGAGGCCTTACTTCACTGGATTCTAGCTTGTTGGAGAGAAAGCCTTCTCTAGTGGCTATGCCTAAGCATGAGTCAACCAGGAACTGCTTGTGATCACTGACTCATTTTTAAAACATCTTAAACTGTACATTAAAGAGCCAGCCATCTTTTCTTTGGAAGAAAGTGTGAACTTCTCTCTCCTGGCCTCAGGGAAGTTTCAGGAAATTGAAAAGCTTAAGGTGGGAGGTCTGGTTTTGAGTGCCAGTATTGTCCCCATTGGTCTGCAGCCTGAGAAACATCATCTACATCTCTAGGACCAACCTGTCATTAAAGTAATGAAGCTAGAGCAGGGATGGAGGTAATGACACAGGACATGTGCAGTGGCCCTCACAGAACAGTGCTGAAGACAAGCAAGAAGTCAGAGGCCTTAAGCAGCCAGGGCTGTGACTGCAACCAAAGTCATAAGCATCAACAAATGCACAGTGCCCTGTCGTAGGTACAAGTGTCCTCCAGTGCCCTGTAGAGTTCCTGGCCTGACTGCTCTTATTAACTATGTAGAGTACTTTGTACTTCCACACATTCCATAATAAATCACCATTAAATCCCAACATTCCTTAAAATGTTGCTGCATGGTCTCATTGCCTGGAAAGACTGACCCACAGAGAGCAAGGGGAGAAGCTTCTGGATCCCACATGTAGCCTGGGGAACCCCATGGCCCAGCTTTCTCACTCCCTGATCCGCTGGCTTAGCTGAGCAAAGTGATCTTGAACACTGTAGGATCTGACCTCTGCCTTCTGCCTCCAGTCTAGATCTAGGCTGTAGTGGACGGCAGATGTCACACAGCTTTGTCCCTCCAGAAAGGGAGCCATCTAGCACACTCCATAGAAATACAAGTAGGACAGTTTTCCCTTGTTTATCACTACATAAGCTGTCTTGGATGTGGGAAAGGAATGGCAAAGGAAGGGCAGCCCGACCATCTTTCCTTTGGCTGGTTGATGGAACAGTCCTCTGTATTTTTAAATGATCGTGAGACAAAGCCACTCACTTATCTTTCTATAGGCTGCCTTACGTGTACCACCCAACCTAAAAATAAATTTCCTCCCACACAAAGGTAGCAGAACATCTTTTTTTTGGTCTTTTTGAGACAGGATCTCACTATGCAGGGCAGGCTGGCTTTGAGCTCACTTTTGTAGCCCAGGCTGGTCTCCAATTTGCACCGATCCTCTTGCCTCAGCCTCCCAAGTGCTGGGATTATGGGTGTGCGCCACTACACCCGGCAGCAGAACATCTTTAGACAAAGGTATCATCATTACTGAGTCATTTCTAAAGGGTGGCTCTTCCCAGTACCTGCTATCATGGGTGTTATGGCTTTTATCTAGATGTACCCCAAAGTTTTATGTGCTCACAGTGGGAGCTTTTCAGAGGCAGAGGATCAAAGGTATGGAATGAGAATTCAGGATCTGCAGTACTGGCTTCACCCACTAACTGGTTTATCATAGTTCTGGGTGTGGACCTGGTGAAGACCAATTCTGTGAGAGTGGGACCACCCAAAAGCTTTGTAGCCCGGAGAGGATAAGAAGAAAAGGGATCTTGCTGCTCCACTGCCTTCTGCTTGTCAGACCACGAGCTATTTCTCCACTGCTGCCCTGCCACCCTGCCTTGGAGCCAGCTGACTCTGAACTAAAACCCCATTCCTAAATGAGCTGAAATAAACCTTTCCTCCTTGAACCGGTAGGTGTAGGGTATTTTATCCCAGCAATAAGAGAAGCAGCTAAGACAGAGTCAACTACTGATCACCTTCCCACAGCTCAGTTGAAGCTTCACACTTTTCTACAAAGAGCCCTGATTCACAGAGAGGGTGGCCAAGGCAACTGGTGCAGCTGTTTGATAACGATCGGTGGAGTGAAGGCGCGGGCCGCTGAGTCACTGCTTTCTTGATCCACTGCAATGGCCTCATCCACCCCAGTTACTTCACGCTCCAGCAGCAAGCAGAAAACCATTCTGCAAACTCTAGATCTCGTCACACACCTTATGCTCCAAGCCCTTCACTCCCATCTTCAGTCACCCTCTGGCTCCCTCGCTTGCTCCCTCACTGCCTTTGGCCCACTGGCCTCTTTCCTGCTCCTTACGCATGTCTGCAAGCACATCTAGCCTCAGTGGCTTGGCATCCTGGGGTGCCCCTCCCTCTACACAAACCTGCTGCCATTTCCTTCAGGCTTCCCCGTCCCCCTTCCGGCGAGGACCTCCCCAGTCATTCCCTCTAAAAAGCTGCCTCGTCACTCCCTGAGCCTCTTTACTCGGCCTTACTGTTCTGCACTGCACGCATTCCTGTCCTTACATGATACACTCACCTGCCTGTTTCTGTCTCCCACCCCAGGAGGACAGACACATTACCACGTGCACGATCAAGTCCTTACCCTCTAGCAAGGACAGGCACCCAGGGTATGTGCGATGCTGCCTCCTGCCTTGATTTCCTCACCTTTTCCGTCATAACCTTCCCATCATCCACACGTGAGATTCCTATCCACTCTGACTTTTCTCACTCCCAAGGTCCCCATTGCTACCCAATCTCTAGGCCAACTAATACCTCTCTTCTTTCTTTGGAGGGGCTGCTCTATTCCAGTCATCGAGTTTGTGACAAACTCATGGAATAGAAAGGGTCAAATAAGAACATGGGTTTTGGAATCTGGTGGTCCTGGATTCAAATCCCATGTGCTCAGTGAGCTCATGACTGTGGGTAAGCTGTTTGATTTTTCTGACCTCACAGAAAGTGGACACAGAAAGATCCACCTCACATGTGTTGCATGGCTTATCTGGGGAAAGCAGGTGACAGATCCTGAACCAAAGTAGGTCTCCAAAACATGTTGGTCCTCCTTCACTTTTCTTTTCAAGGGAATCAACCTTCCTTCCAAACACTGACCAAGCAAGTACCTACCTTCTCCCATTTGCTCCTTTATAGAAACAACAAGTTAAACAACACATAACTAATGACCAAAGTGATGTCAAGGTGTTCTGTGGGAAGAACAGGTCATCCTTGCTTGTCCCGCACCAGGAACAAGCAGGGCACAAATAGCTGGCGTCATGAAAAAATGTGTTATCAGCTGGAGAGCTTCCACCACACCGGCAATGGGAACATCATGTGCTTTGGACTGGGTTTTTACCCCAGATAACAGCAGAATCAGTGATATAAGAGAAAACAGCTGTGACGAAACACAGTGTAGACATGGCCTCCCCTGTTAGTACCTCTGCTTGCCTTTCTCCAGGGTCAGAAATCAAGACAGGCTGAGAAGATGAGAGACAATCTGCTAGAGTGTTGCAAAACATGTCTGTGTGGACTAATGGGCCTTGGAGAAACTGCCAGAGCCTCACAGGGCAGTTTCTCTTTCTCTTTCTGTCTCCTGAAAGAATCCCAGTTGGCCCTTATTCTCCACATAGCCAAAGGTCACCAGCCTTCATAGCCAGAGCAGCACGTGACAGGCTAGATGAAGGCTGCTCCCACAAGAAGACCTGCCACTCAAGCCTGCTCTGTCACAGACACACACAGAATAGAAAGAAAGAAAGAAAGAAAGAAAGAAAGAAAGAAAGAAAGAAAGAAAGAAAGAAAGAAAGAGCTCAGAACACAACAGAAAGAAATACGCTGAACTGCTGAAAGTGTTTAATCTTGGAATTTTCTGTATTATTCCAAATGCTCTATATCTTTCATGACAGATGTGATATATTTTTACTGTCAGAAAAAAAAGTAAATTTCTATATTTGAAAAGCCCTGGGCACACTGAGCCAGCCACTGAGTCCAGGCGTGGAGGATCACTGCAAGTCTAAGCTGCGTAGTGAGACCCTGTACAAGAGGTCCTATTCCCAAGTTGCCCCAGAATAGCCTGATTTTACAAGGGAGGGCCTGTACTAGGCATGCCATATTATTCTTGTTAATTAGCAAATGCGTGTTTTAGTAAAACTACTAAATGATCTTGCTATGGAAAAAGCAATATGGAAAAGAAGCTAGTCAGACAAAAACAGTACTTAAAAGGTCAGGGAGAGAATTCTCTTTATAAATATATGATTATCTAGGGAGAGACAGAACCCAGGGGAGAAAACTCTAGACTGGATATGGTGTTTTTACCAACTAATTAGCTCTGAGACATGGGTAAGTCTTAAATTTTTCATCTCTGAAGTAAGATCAAAACAGTTTATTTTTTTGCTTCTAAAATTGACATTTCACCTCATGCAATATTCTAATTAAAAGTACTCTCCTATGTAAATTCTGAAATTAAAAAAAAGGAAAGAATAGTGAATGGTCTGTTTGCTGGTACTAAAAGGACACAACTCACCTCTTGGGCCAGACTCCCGAGGCTGTCCAATAAAGTTTTTGTGGCTTCAGCCAGGTACTCAGCTGTAAGTGGAGATGTGGAGTTCAGTCCCCTCTGGAACAAGAAAAAAATGAGTTCAATCTCTGAGCTCAACTGAAATCCTGAAATCTCTATCAGTAATAAACAAGTTAACTAGAACTAGCCACAATCTCTAACTTAAGGAAACAAGAAAGTGTCTCCTAACCAACATATAGGACACAATAATTATTAAAATTGTGTATGTGTACTTATGTGCTTTTCTTCAGATGAAAATTTCTAATTATTTCATGAATGGCTGTACATATTATGCCAGTTATTATGCAATGGATAAAAATGTCACACGTGGTACATGTCCAGAGTAATTCTGACCACCCGTTCTATCTAGATTCATATTATATAAGAACAGCCTTGAGAAATAACCTTGTGATAGCTCATAAATGACAAAGGAAAGGTAAAATTTTCATCTATCAAAAGTAGAAGAAGAAATTCTCTCTACTCTCTCTGTTCAGCGCTGTTTCCAACCCTGGTAATTCAACAGAGAACACTTATTTTTACGTCTCGTTTCAGTCAAGTCTTCATTTTAACCAATTTGGATCTTTAGTTTTATTATGTGCCACCTAACTCTGCAGTAAATATAAAAATAACTAGGTCCAAGGGAAAGATAAATTGTGATTGAATGTCTGAAGAATGAGCAATAATACATAGGCAATGCAGAGGCCAGAATTTCAAGAGAAGGAGCCTCACATTTAGTTCTAAGTTTCCAGGCCTCTAAAAGAGAAACAATAAACCAAACATAAAATTCCATCATTCTTACTAGTCAAATAATAAAATCAGGGGGAGGGGGACTACTACAAGAAAAATGTATCTTTTCTAGACATGCCTATGGACTTTGTTTTATTCCATATCACATCTTACACAATGTAGAGAAAGTTGCACTATTTTGATAGTTGGTATTCAGAAATTGCTGTAAGTTTTTAATGTCAATCACACAAAATATATCGGGAAGTCGACGCAACTGTCTCTGGGGAGCAGCAACATGCGATGTGTTCTTTTAAAAAGAACTCTAAATGCAGAAGATGAAGGTATTATCATCATAATCACCACAATGCTCACGCATACGCCTAAATGGGCATTTCTGAGAAATCTGCCTGAAGGTTCTGTGAAAGAACTTGCCCAGAATGATTCACAGGCTCTTCCATAAAGGCTGAGGGGCTATTCCCACACACACAGCCTCTGAGGGACTTGTGGCCTCCCATGAACTCTACACTCAGGGAGGTCTCTATGACAAAACTCACAGGTGGCATCAGTAGTCCTTCCTTTTAGAGAGAGTAAGTCATGAACAAAAACTGTGCAGTATTTTGTTTCCACTTTCTGTCTTTGGTCTCACTTTAAACCTGAAGATTAACACACTAGAAATTGAGACTATCAAAACTTTGAGCGAGGGGAATTCTCAAAAATTAAAAGATCTTAAAAAAAAATAAGCTATCTTAAGTGAGAGTTACCAAAAGCAAAGTGTTGTTGTGTTTACTGTAAGAACCACAACTAAAATGTTCAGCATTATCACAACACCCATGATAAAACAAGAAAACTCTTCATTCATTTAATGTAAATTTTCAAAGCTTAAAGTGGGGTTGGTGATCCATTTCTTTTGCCAAGTCTGAACAGAAAAAAGATGTTTACAATTTTCTCCTGGCACCTGGGCGAATGACTCGGGCTGTCCCAGCTCCACACCCTCACTGAACAGCAGTGCGGATGTTGTCGGGCACACAGAACCGAATTCTCCTGAGCACTGAACTGCAGTCCCTGTGCAGAGCTCCATGCGCGGCGCCTGGCACAGAGGAAGCCTCACAATTACCAACAACTCCATCCTCTGCCATTCAGCAAAACCTTCTTTCCTCAAAAGTTTGCAGTAAAGCTGGAGGGCTCCACATGCAGTTTCTGGTTCTTACAAGACAAATATCCTTCTCTTGCTTTTTACTACCTCTTGGGCTTTTTTTCTTGTTAGGATGCTGCTCTCCCACTACACAGAGCTAGAGTAATCATCACATATCTCATCAGCCATGCCCCAGTGTGCTCTTTACAAAATTATAAATACTTCTCACTGCAAATTTAAGCAGTCCTCATCCTAATTTCTACCAGCTTGGGATAAAATTTCTTTCTCTCCCCATAAGCTCTTTCTTTGACTCAGTATTTGTCAAACCAGGAAACTAAAAACAAAATTAAGTGGATACACTATTTCATCCACTTCTCTTCTGTGCATAGGTATAGTATACACACATATATGCACATGCAGTCACACGTCTTTCTTACACGTACCTTGCCCAAAATTGACAGTTAAATACAAAAACCTGAAGGAACATTTATTACCTTTGACCACATATATGTGTGACACACACCCCCCTGCACTGCAGTGTGGATTCCAGAGAACCACCAGCCGTGAGCATTCTGGTACTGTGTTCACAGAGTCCGTCTCTCACAGTATCCTTTGCAGGAATATGGGGGTCTATGCAGCCCCGATCTGGCCCACGCATTCCCATCTGCTTCCAGCTGGAAAGCAGTGAAGAGAACCTGATCGGCTCACCTGGCCCTCGTGGATGCCAAGATGAGGCCGACCACTGGTGAGGCGGGTGTGTCACCCCCATCAGTCACCACCATGAGGCACCTGTTCTCTAAAGGGCACAAGTCAGGGTGCAGTTCATGTCCCTTCAGTGTGCTTTCTCATATGAATACATCTACAACTTTGTAGGTAATGATGTTTTTCTTCAAATCTGTAAATTTACATTTCTAAACTTTTGGGCAAACACTCTTCTTGTTTTGCAAGTTCTATAATTTAGCAAAACTCCATGCATGAAGCAGGACCTAACATACGACTATTTATTCCAGGAGTGTAATTCTCTATGGATACAAACACAAAGACTCCATGAAATCTCCCTGAGCATTGGATGTGTACAGAAACTGTCTTGTGATACGACTGTGCTGTCAATAGTCTGTTCTTTGGTCTGTTGGTTTGTTCAGCTGATTTTAGTTTTCATCTCATTCAGTTTTTATCTATCTGCAAGTAACAGGCAAAGCATTCAATGCCACTGTGAGAATTCTTTTAAATGAGCCATTTATTTAAGAATAATGTTCAACATCCTGTAGCAGTATTGGCAACTAGCAGTCAATTGCAAAAAAAAAAAGTCCATGTAAAAGTGACAGATAGATAGGTAGGGACAGAAAGAGAGGGAGGGAAGGAAGGAGAGAGGAAAAAAGGGAGGGAGGGAGGGGGAGTGAAAGAGAAACAGAGAGACAGAGAAAGATAGGCAAGTAGACATTATATGATTAAAAAAACCTCACACACAGTTCAAACTCAACATCAAGTTCGAACATGGATTACATTACATAGATATGCTACCCAAGATTTCACTTCACTCTTCTGTGCTTGGACAATAATAAAATACAGAGAAGAGATTGATGAAAATCAGCAAAATAAATGCTACAAACTGACAAGAAAGAGATAAGCAATTTAATAACTTTTATACCAGTATTACATGCTATTCTTATTAAAAAGAACATCTAAATATATTTCCCATTTTATGCCACAATATAAAAGTGAATAAAGAGTTCTTAAATAAAAATTAAAGTCTAAAATATATAGGAGAAAATAATATGAAATACAAATTTGAGTTAGGGTAGACTTTCTCAATTAAAATATAAAAAACCCAGACCAAAACAAGAAAACAAATGAATCTAGATTCTAAAAGTAAAATCTGTGCAACAAATGATAACATAAACCTTAAAAAGCAAGCCAATGAATTTTTAAAATTTGAGTATAAATGAACACTATGCAGCATTTAAAATTAACCACATGTCACACAATGACAACAATTAATCTCAAACTATTAATATTGAATAAATAATAGAAGTAGTAAATTAAATGCACATTTATACAATGCAAACGTATTTAACTCAGTAGTATCCATTACAACTGACAAAATGTAAATATATGTGGTACAGAGAAGAAAGACATGCACCTCTAGGACAGGGGTTACCTTTAAGGAAAGAGACAGGGATATACAACAGCAGCAGATGAGCAGATGAATCTATAATGTTTGACTTCTTGTGAAGAATCCAACACAAGCTTCCTAAACAATGGACGTTACTTCATGAGTGTTCACTGTTACTCTCTGTACCTCTGGAAATGCTTTAAATACTTCCTGACTTTGTTTTTTTTTTTCATTCAGTCAAAGATAAAGGAAAAGAGATGGTTGAGAAGAACTGAAGAGTAAAGGCTAGACTTTGACTTGAGTATATATCTCATCTAAAGACACCTACTGCCTTCAAATAAAATTAACCTCAGGAAATAATTCATGCCTGGCAACTGGACCACAAAATGCAGCCTGAGAACCATGTGCCTGTGCATGCTATCCATTATGTTCTGCTCACACCTCCAGACGAAGAGGGAACCTGCCAAATCGCACTCCCAGCAGGCTCCTTCAGTATCGTAGCTTGAGATTGCTACTGTCATTGCTCCTAACCAAAAATATCATTTTGGCTATGAAGTCCAATAGCTCCTCGCACTATGCACAAAGCAAATGAACTTCTTATATGGAGCAAAGAAATGGGAGATGGAAAATAAAACTTTTAGTTAGGAGCTATACTTCTTGTGTTAAGCTAACAGGGCTTCGTGTGTTGTTCAGTCTAGATCACAACTAAGTATCACATTATCAGAGAAAGAGCACACGAATGCTAATTATATTGCTCAAAATCTCACATCCAACTTCTGCAAAATGTGCCAGTCATAACAAAGCAACACTTCCTAAAATCATAACAGCGCCCCAATTTCCTGGATCTAAAAATGACTTCATCATATTCTTCTCATCCCCACTAGCTTAATAGTTAAGACTGAAAAGTCCTGAAAGGTGACAACCTAGAAAAGTCAGCTGGGCTTTGATTTCTGAGCTGGTGTTTTATGTAATCTCACTGCCTAGCACTGGTCCTAGCATGTCCCCACTAAGAAAATCTGAAAAGAAGCAGCACATGAGCAGACTCAGAGATGGACTAGACTGAGTCCTGCTTCAAAGGCCAATGAAACCACACGAATACTCTATGTTTTGTATCTGCCTCATCATGCCACTAAGGATGCTGTGAGGATGAGGCTCAGCGCCCTCCCACGGCTCCTGTCTGCCTCCACTGACCTGGGCATCATCTGCAGCATCACCTACCACCACTCCTCCTCCCACCCCTAAAACTGTCCACAGCGACATTCACCCACTTTCTTCTCTCTTGATCACTTGTTGATCACCTAATGCCACACACAATGTTTTCCCTTTGCTATTGGGACCCATGTTCACACCACATCCTTGCCTAGAATGGCCCATTCCCTGTTCCTTACCTGGCTGACATCTATGCCTTAGATCTCTCTGGGGGTTAAATTGGATGGTCAATTTGATTGGCTTTAAGATCTGCCTGAAGGACTTGTTGTTTTATGGTACATGTTGGCAGTATAGGTTCACATTCACTTTAGAGAGCAGGTAAAAACACTGCTCGTACCTTACTTCCTTTTTGTTCTTTCCCCTTTTCACTCTCCTCCTCCTTTCATCTCTAGATCTCTCTCCCACTTGCAAAAGATCTACGTTCCTGTTTCCTAGTGTCTACCTTTTGTTTTTTAAAGATTATTTAGATTTTGTGTTTCTCATATCAAATAAGTTAAGCAGTATGCAAGCTTGCATGTCTGATCTGTTTCACTTAACATTATGGTCTCACAGTGTATATATTTTCTTACTAATGACTTGAATTTATCCTTCATTATGGAAAAATGGTACTTTACTATGTATAAATACATTTTCTTTATCTATTCATCTGTTGCAAGTTATATAGACTACTTCTAACTATTATAAGTTTTGCTGTTATAACAATGGGTATATATGTATTACTGTGATATGGTGTCATTAATTTTGTTGGGAAGACACTTAAAATGGGAATAACTGGGTCAAATGGAATTCCTGGTTTTAGTTGTTTAGCAATCCCCATATTGATTGCCATAGTGATTGGGACAGTTTACTTTCCCAACCATGTAGAAGGACTCCTTTTCCCCTATAGTATCACCAGCATTTGCTATTGATTTCTTAAAGAAAGCCATCTTTCTAAAGTAAAATGGAATCTCAATTCTGTCTTTGTTTTGTAAGACAGGGTCTCACTAGGTTGTTTAGACAGGCCCTGAACTCACCATGTAGCCAGCACTGGCCTTGAACTTGTGGCAATCCTCTTGCCTTGGCCTCCCAGGCACCAGGAATATAGGTATACATCACATGCCCAGCTCGATGTTTTCCTGTTTGTTTGTTTGTTTGTATGTTTTGGTTTGGTTTGGTTTTGATTTTGATACTGGGGATTGAACTCAGGACTCAGGACTTATGGTTTCCAAACAGGTGTTTATGCCACTGAGCTATCTCTCTGGCCCTCAATATTGTTTTAATTTGCATTTTTCTGATGGCCAAAGATGTTGAGCATTTTTCCATTTATTTATTGGTCATTTGCATTTATTCTAAAAAGCATCTGTTTCCTGCATTTACCATTTTTGGCTGGGTCTTTTATTGGAGATGATCAGTTTTTCATAAATTCTAGCTGTAAGTCCTCTGTTTGAGGAGTAGGATGTCTCTTTACTGACTGCTTTCTTTGCTGTACACAGCATTTTAAATATAATATAATCCCATTGTTTGATCTTTGGTGCTGTTTCTTGTATAACTGGAGTTCTACTTAGAAGTCCTTTTCTGAGTTGGTCTTCAAGAGTTCTACCTATTTTATCTTCCAGCAGATTGTTTCTATTTTAATATCTATGTCTTTGATCCATTTTCATTTGATTTTGGTGCCTGGTGATAAGCATGAGTCTAGATTCAATGGTCCATATGTGTATAACCAGTTTTTCCAGCACTGCTTCTGACAGAAGCTCTTTCTTCCAGCATGTCTTTGGCCCTTTTGTCAAAGATCATTGACTTTATGTGCCTACAGTTGTTTGTGCCAGTATCTACTTTTTTAAAAAAAATTACTGTAGCTTCATAGCATAACTTCACATCTGAGATCATGGTGCCTCTTGCTTTGTTTCTGTTGTCCAGAAGTGTTTCACCCACAGGACTGTCACAGCACACTTCTGGGTTGCAGCATATTTCTGGGTCTGTCTGGGTGCTCTGTGTCACTGCCACCCTGGCCTGTGCACAGCAATAACTAGGGCTCAAAAACTGTGGGTCAAATGAATTTGTTTATAGATTATCACCACATAAAATGAGAGCTGGAAGAGAATTATTCCTAAGAAGTCATAGCCAAATAGAACCAGATGACAAAGTATCCATGAAATTAAAATGCAATTGAAAACCATTTCCACTTATAAAATGCATATCCCCTTACAAATTTCCCAGAAAGTCTACAACTAAATAAAGGGAGATGTAAGTGTTTGAATAGTGTTTCCAACACAATACCAATTTTGTTTTTCTTCTACAAGTGCCTGTCATAAATTATTATTGAAATATTTCAAACTTTCTTTAAATACTTTCATAAAGTGGATGCAAATCTCTACTTATTTTGCCCATATACAGAAACCCAACTTAGGGGTCAAATTAACATATATTAGTTGAAAGTGAAGACTAAAAAGCCACATGCCAGGTACAGAGAACATCACTAACCAGAAGCAGTAACTGCCTGGTTGCAAAGATTTCTTTTTTGTATGTTAGTACAGAGCCTATAGGGTCTCACCATGTAGATCAGACTTACAGTGATCCGCTTGTGTTCAGCCTCCCAAACGCTGGGATTACAGGTGCGCGCCACCATGCCCAGTCTCAATCACCATCTCAACGCACCCAGTGGGCAGGCCCAGTACAGCATGCCAGGGATCGAACCCTGTCCCCCGTGCTCTGCCTAAGCAAGCCCTTTAGTCCACTGAGCTATCTGGCTGGCCCCTCAATGATTTACATGACAATAAATATTTGAGGAATATTTTGATTTTTTAATTAAAGTGGGAAATCATAGAAATCATGAATGAGGAAATTACTAATCTTTTAAAACAATTTAACAACATTAACTTGTAAAATTGATGTAGTCTATACACTTATGCATTAAAAACATCACTTCTGTGCTATTTATAAACATAAATACTTGTATTAGCGTAATTAAGAACAAAAATCAAATCTATATCTCAGAAATAGCAACACTTTAAAGAAAAAACAGTATAACTAAAGCAAAAATGTTTGCAGCTATGGAACTGAGTAGTCACACTGGCCCAATGCTGAATTCACAAATGTATCCCTCGGTTCTATGCTTCCCTTTTCTTACAGGAATTAGGTGAACATAAAGGCCACAGAGTAAATCTGCACAGCATGGCACTACACTGAATCTCAAGTGCAGAGGACGTGCAATGCTTTCGGGGAGAAAGCACATCTGGTAATCAGGTGGCAGTAAAATCAAACAAAACAGATTGTTCTGACAAAGGTCTCTATTTCAGGCAAGAGGAGAGGACGAGCAAGTGTCCTCCTCTGCAGAAACCTACACAAATGCTTTCAGGACTATTTGTAGCAAACTGAAGTATGAAGCCCTGAAACACTGCAAGGCAGAAGATAACACTAAGCCTTATCTGTATCCCAAATCCTAGTCCAAGAGTCAATAAGAAGTTAACCAAAGGCCCTTCAAGACAGGGGTGACTTTGTGCACCTGTCACCCACCTGCCCTCTCAGGCTATACACAGCCCAGCTGGAAGGTCACAGCCCAGCTGGATGGTCACAGTCTTGGGGAAACTCAGGGCACATTTCACACTGATTAGAATGTGTCACACACATCAGAAGACGTTCAAAGAGAACTCCATTCGCAAGAGATGAACACTCCTTTTAAGGCTAAAGGGGTCAACAGAGAGCAAGATGCTCTAGCCATTCAGATGCGTGTGTGATATGCAAGGCACTGGTAAGAGAAAGAGTGAGCTGTACACTTGTCTTTGTAACCTTAAACATAAATTTTCACACCACTGAGACCATAATGAATGTCTTAGTTACTCTTCTCTCCTTGCTGGGACAAATACCCGACACTCAAAATGAGGGAAGGAAAGGCTTATTTAGCTCACAGTTAGTGGAGGCTTCAGTTCATACTCAGCTGGCTCCACTGCGGAGAGGCACACGGCAGAGGGCAACCTTTCACAGTGGTGGGCAATAGCAGGAGAGCTGGAGAGCTAGCAGCAGCTCAAGCAGCTAACTTCTCTTCCTTTACATTGAAATGCAAATCACCTGCCACAGGGGAGGTTCAACACTCACACCCACCATAATCAATTATAAATTCCAGAAGCTGCCAAATGACTGCTTAAGGCTTTGGGGGGGGACACTTAGACACAAACTGTAACAATGAACCAGGATGCTCAAGCCTACTTAGCTGCCATCTCAGGTTCTTCTCAGTACCTCTCACAGCATCCTGTGTTGGCAAGGACTGCTGTCAAGGAGCAAGCCTGGGAAGTCCGCAGTGAAACCCAGATGAGGGGACAGCCCTAGCTCCCCAGACTCAGAACCTATGGAGAGTTCCAGGCTAAGCCTTGAAACCGGTTTGGAGTGCCCGCCGGAAGTGCACCTCACATACGCTGTCCATGGCTGAAACTTTAGTACCTAAAACAGTGCCTGGTACGAAACAGGCATACAGTGAAGATTCATGGGTTTAGCTGGCTCAGTGTCTCATGCCTTGTTCAGAGATGCTGTCTTTCTTACCTCCCTTTGTTTTTTACCTTAAAAACCCTACCATGTAATGTTTATTTTACATTACAGGCTTTCTCAGGGTATGGGCAGAAAAAGCAGAGAGCTGGAAGGAGACTAACAAAAGTCTAGGGTACCGAGGGATTACCTCAAAGTCATAATGAAATTTATCTTCCAATCAAAAAACATTCATTTTTGGGTTGAGGAGATAGCTCAGCAGCTTAAGGCCCTGCCTGGCAAACACAAGGTCTTAAGTTTAACCCCAGTACCAAAAAAAAAAAAAAAAGGTGGGTGAATTACTCCCCAATAATAATGTTCACACCTTGATCTCTAAAATCTATGATGTATATTACATTACAGAGCAAAGCAAAATGTACTTTGTAAATAGAATTATGTTATAGACCTCAATAAGGAGATTATTCTAGATTATCTGGATGTGCAGTCTAATCACACAAACGCTTAACAGCATGTAACTTTCTCTTTCTTGAGGCAGAGAAATATAGCAGAAGAAGAGAAAGATTTAAGGTATAATGCCATATTCTGAATAGGGACCATACAGCACAGATGAGAAATACTGGCTCCTCTAAGAGCAAAGTCCCCTTCCCCTTTCACAGCTGACAGCCAGCAGGTTAACAGGGACTTCAGTCCTCTAACTGCTGGCGGATCCCTTAAATGAACTTGAAAGTGAATCACTTTTAGGACTTCTAAAAAGGAGCACACCTGAGGTATGGGGCCACACGCCCGCCCCTAACCCTAGCACTCAGGAGCCCACGGCAGCACCACCATGAGCTGGAACCCAGCCTGTGCAACTCAGTGACTTAGTGAGAACCTGGCTCAAAATAAAAAACAAAACACAGGTGGGGAATGCATCTTAATGCAAAGTCCCCAGTTCAATTTCCAGTGCTACCACAAAAAAAAAGAGGGGAGAGGGAAGGAAAGGGGAGGGGAGGGGAGGGAAAGCAGAGCCTTAGGCATTCCTTGATTTCAGCCTTATAAGACTCCTACAAATTTGCCAGGTCTTCCCCACATCATTCAAACACTGCTATTCAGTTGTTGTCCTGAGACTGAAGGAGCCCAGAAGGCTCTGAATAACCTTGGCTGAAACATGGGAAACACACACACACACACACACACACACACACTCATACAAATAATATAATGAGGAAAACTGTTTCAAAATATGTCCTTCTTGATGATCCAGTTGGGCACCAAGACTCATGTTGACACAACAGTTTTCCCTCAAGACGTTGAGCTTGGCACCTGGCTGCTGCTTCTGCTGTGATTCTTGGCCCAAATCACTGCCCATGTGCAGTGATCTCACATGTCACATCCGTCTAACACCACAAATGTTAACATTTCAGCCAAGTGGCAGGAGGAAAAGCCTTCTCATTGTAGATCAAATACCAATCCCAGCACTCCAATGAAAGCTGTGCTTCATTCAATAAATAACATTCCAATAGCTTGGAATAACAATAAATAACATTCTCACATTCCTGACCACTCACTGGAATCCCATTTTCTGGCTTTATGGAGAGGTATTTCTCAGTGGCAACAGAGGGGCAGGAGACATACAGGAAGCACCTGGTGCACCACAGTCACCACCTGCTTGTGAAGCAACTGATTCACCAGGTACAGCTATGACCCCAAGGGGATGTGACGGGGCTGACATATCCGAAGGTGCGTTCCCAAGCACTCTGGCACACCGCTGATCTCCCAAATGGAGAGACGTTTTCAGGCTAGATCATGAGGACTGTCAGGACATCTACTTTGCAGGCAATTCAGACATTCTTTTAATTGAGGTAGTTTTACTGGGTTGTGTACCTAACAGGTGTTTAATGAGAAAACAGAAGTGAAACAGATTGAATGGGCACCAGCAGAAATAACTGTGTCTTCTAAAAACACTCATCTTGCCAAAGTTTCAAGAGTCAATATGTATCCCATCTTGTAACTAAATAAAACAACCCACAACAGCCACGGAAATGGTTTTATGCCACCAGCTTTTGCACCATTTTTAATAGCCTTGCCCCCTATGTCTCACCACGCATAAACCCCACAACAATATGGCAAAAGGCAGCCACTTACAGCTGTAAACATCCCCAGAAATATCTTACTTGAAATTATAAAATAGAAATATCAACCAACAGAATCACAGACTACAGAACAAAACACGTAGGAGTATTGAAAGAAAGAAAGAAAGACAGAAAGAAAGAAAGAAAGAAAGAAAGAAAGAAAGAAAGAAAAGAAACACAATGTGCTACTTTGGAATTTAAAAGCAGGCCTTGAGCAGCTGGTCCCCAGGTCTGACTGGGGTGCCCATCGCCGAGGGCTCAGAACCGTGGCTTTCCTGCCCTGCCCCAGGCAGCAGCTGCAGCATCATAGTCAGCAATATGAAAGAACGTCTTACTGGCAAATCCAGTCACACCTCAAGAGGTGCTCCTGAAGTCACACTCTGAGGCATGACCTAGGCAAAGGCCAGAAACTGAGCATCTTAAGAGCCCTGGGAGGATCTGACCCTCTATCAAGAAACCATGCTGCACAAAGTCCAAGAGGATTATAACTTTGTTTTACTATAGTGAGGATCATCTCTTATCAGGCACCATCTTCCTCAAGAGCTCTTTCTCTGTTTTTAAGAGAACCTACTGACAAATTAGAGCACTTCTGCTAAGCAGGAACCCAGAACAGGAGGTGTTAAATGGTCCAGTTGGAGGGGCTTGCACCAGAGCTCTAGGAAAACCTACAGACACATTTATTATGGAATTACCCTGTGCAATTCTCTGATGAACAATATGCTCATTGGTCCTCTTTGGTTAAGAAAGAACGTAGATTCTCATGAAGCCCTTTTCTAAATGACAGGTTCCTAGGCTGGTAAAGGGTGTATTCTGAGCCTTTCTTTGCTAGCATTTTTTTCTTTGAATACAGCTTTGTCACTGATGAAGCTATGAAGTATGGTCCTGCCCAATTCCAGAGTTTTTGTCTAATGTTAGC
>PVKN010001548.1:0-50767 GCA_004027915.1 Capromys pilorides
CCCAAAGTATTAAAACCAGGAGTCGGCTTCTTTCCTGGAGATTTCAAAGCACATGCTTGTTATACTTCACCTTACACTAGATGAACTCAGGACACAGGGGGAAAGAGGAATAGTGAAAGTCTCCGTGGCCTAGAAAATTGCCAGTTACTGGGGAGCAAAACTCTATGGAGAAAAGTTCTGTGTCAATCTTACTCATTTCTGAATCCTCAGTGCTGAGTAAAGAAATAATGACACACAGACCTAACAAATCCTGTGCAAAGTGTAAGAAAATTGTAGATGAGATCTGACAATCCCACGATATACTACACAGTACCCAAACATAGCATGTATAGACTGCCTTTTACTGACTTATTCATGTCTATAAACACGTATTTGTAGAAAAAAATTGTATGTGCAGGGAACCACAGAGGACACAGGAAACAAATGGATAAATTAAAAATGGTCCTTGATCTAAGCAAGCTCACAAAGCAGTGATGAAGAGCTTTGAACAAATAACTATATTGACAGTTATTACCTACAGCAAGGATGTACTTAGTTCATAAAGAAATCATTTTATGTTGTTGTTTAGAGAAAAACTTACTGTAGAAAATTTTACTGGATAAAAAATATATGTTGTTTGATGTTCATTCCAGGAAGCAAGAAGAATAGAGCATATGGCTTTTATATCAAGGTCCAAGATGACTCTTCCATTGTCTGCTATCCTATCTGTATTCAAGTCATCAGGAGAGGGTAGGAGGGAAATCAATGGTCATCTCTTTTCCCCCAAGCCTACCGTCTGAAAGCTGTACACATCACTTCCACTTACAGGTGACCACTTAGTACTACAAGCAATGCCAGGAAATATACCCATAGTAGGGTGGCCACGTGCCCTGGTAATCTCAGAAATTCTGTTACTAAAGGAAGAACAGGAAAATGTATATTAAGAATGTGACAATTAGCAGTTCCTTCTAACAACTCACATATGAAATAGCTAAATACTTAAGATCTATATTTAAAAATATTAGCCTTAGAATTGAGACTACAACTCCCCATAGGGAGGCAGAATTATGTAATCTGTGTTAATATATTATTCTTCATACTCTGATACCAGGGTTTGAGGTCACAATGATTTTTCAGCATTGGATCATCAAATCTAAGAGCTACTGAAGAAATAGAAAGACGGAATTTCATAAGGCTACATTTCCAAAGGCAATAGAATAATCAAGTGGCCACTTTGGCTCTCCTTCTCTCATAGCTTACAGAAAAACAACCAGGATCCCTGCATGCAGTTGTATGGATTGTGTACTAAACAACTTAGGAGATGCTGTTCACATTATAATGACTATAATGATGATTTTCTAGTAGATTGCACTTGGGGTTCTTGAGGGAGGCCTGCTTCTTTTGCAAGTTGTACAAAAATAGTTCTCACTACCAGTGGGTGGTACAGAAGATCAATCACATGCCCTTTCATATTGCTGAAAGATAAGAGAGATGAGTTGTGAGACTATGTCAGGTCTTTTGTTACTCTTTTAAGGGGATCCTTGAAAGTATTAAGGTGAGCAGCTTTTGTGTTCTCTGAGTGATAACTCAGAGCCCAAGTTCATGAAAAGATGCTTTAGACCATTTGTCAGTAGGGAAACACAAATCGGAACCACAGTGGAATAGCTCTTCACATTCACTGGGATGGCTAAAATTGAAAAGTCAAAAAATAAGAAGTTTTGGTAAAAATAAGAAACTGTTACTGTTACTGACACCCTCATAGATGACAGGTGGGAAGTTAAATGGCACACATCCAAACTAAATGGAAACAGGTTCACCCGTAAACTTCTGTTCAACATTGTAATAATAAAAAATGAAAATAATCCAAACTGATGAATAGATGAACAGAATTTGGTATATTCATACAATGGGATATTGTTCAGATATTAAAGGGAAAGTGCTGATACATGCTAGACTGTGGATGAATCTTGAGAACATTATTTTAGTGAAAGGAAAAAGTTGCAAAAGACCACATATTACATGATTCTATTTATATAAAATGTCCAAAATATGTGACTCAATATAAACAGAGTGGCATAAGCTTAAGGCTGGAGGACTCAGGGCTGGGGAAATGAAAGTTGGAGGAAAACTGGGAGTCGCTACCATCGGGGGGCAAGGCTTCCTTTGGGGGATGATGAAAAGGTTCCTAAATCAATCACGGTTACTACAACTCATTGAGTTCAATACTTTAAATTTATAAATCATATCTCAGTACAGCTGTTTGCAAATCCAGAAACTCTAAGTGAAAATCAGATGTAAGGAAAGTTTTTAACTCAGCTCTTCATCACTGAAGAGAGAGAGGTTGGAAGAAGTAAGAGAGTTAACATTTTCCCGAAGAGTTTCAGTACTTCATCCTTTATTCCAGCAGGAACCAGAAAATCTGGCCAAATGATTACATAGGTGTATAACCTGTCAACTGCCAGAGGGGGAGAAATAGGATTTACAATGTATAAATGACATTTAATGGTGGATAGAAAGTACTTTATGATTATTGATTTTTATTTAATCACATTGCATCAAATCCCAAGATTTCATCTGAAAGATGTAGCCTTAACAGGAATAACAGCACTCCCAGAAGAGTGAGGTGAATTTTATTGATGAGGAAACAAATATTCCCCTCTTTACATATAAAGCACTGATAGGGCTGGGGAAATAGTTCAGTTGCGCAAGTGCCTGCCTGGCAAGCACAAGGTTCCAAGTTCAATACCTGGTATCACCAAAAAAAAAAAAAAGTACTGATATATATTACATAAAGAGATGCATGGTACATCTATGATATTAAAAGTTCATGGTGAGATGATTAGGGAAAAAAATGTCTGAAAAGGGACCTTGAGGTCTAAAATATTCTGATTCTCCCATGTAATTTGGTGTTTATATAGCATATACTACACACTGGTGAAATCTTGTGTTTTTCACTAAGTTTAAATTTTGAAGTCAAAAACTATGACTTCCTATAGAACTAAAGATAAGAATGCTTCCCTTTTGGCTATCTTTTCTCAAGTCTTCTTTACCCACTTCTACCCCTAAAATATAATCTTCGGCATGAAAAGAAAAATTGGTACTATTCACCTCTACAAGTCATCAAGCCGTGACCCCCGCACACACTGCCCAGACATCTCCCCTCCACTACCTATCTAGACAGGGAGGTCCACAGGAAAGACCCTGACTGACACTGTAGCTACAAAATATTAACCTCTAAACCCACAGCCTCTCTCTCTTCTTTCTACTTCTCTGTGACGGTTATTTTCCTTTCAGTGCCGTGACCTATCTTCACTGCTCCATCCTACCCCACTTCAAACCTGTAAAGGTTTGCATTTTAATTTGCATCAGAACATCATAGAGTGCCTTGCATCAGACAAACATCTTTTACACAGAATGTGGAATAAAAACCTTTGACTCCTAATAAGAAAAATTTAGGCATCAGAGAGATGGCAGAAGTGACACCAGCTCTTGGAATAGAGGTAGATTAGATCAGATGCAGAGCCTCTGGCCTTGGTCTTCTGACTCCTTGTCCTCATTCTGGGAAGGTTATTGCCCTACAGTGGCTGTGTCTTTGGTTTGGCTGGGAATTTTGGGTATTGCAGCAGCGTGGCTGTGGCTGCCAAAGCCTTGGGGCATGGGGCACAGTCGACCTGTAAGTAATACCCATACGGCTCACCACCTGGCCCCCTCATCTGTGCGCCCCAATACTCGCAGGTGCTAGGAGTCCTGGGCACATTCCCTTTGTTGCTCTCCATTTCAGGACCAGTACCTCTACTCTGAGCCTTCCAGCGCAACTGCGCTGTCTCTCCAGCGTGCCATTTACCTGACAGAGAAGCTTGTCTGGATCTAGAGCTCAATCACAGTGCAACCAACATCATCGCCCACAAACCTTCCTTTTATAACTACCAGAAATAATTTCCTTAGTTTCCAATTTTCAACTAGGTGCTTTTATGTTTTCCATTAGATGTTAACCCTTATAATCTATTCATGTCTTTTCTCAGTGGAATTCAAATGTTCTTATGTGTTCTTTACAAAGCTGATTTCTCAGTGGTAAACATTTAAAACAAAGTAAGAAATTACCTTTTATGTAATAATCTAAACCCCTACTATAAAGCCATTTTATCTAACAATTTCAAAGTATAAGGAAGGAAAAAAGAATTAAAAACATTTTTTTCTCATGCTCGCTTTGGCAGCACATATACTAAATTTTTTCCACAAAACAACTCTCCCAAGTTTTATTTTATTCAGATATATGTTTTAAACGAAACTGTTCCAGGCTATAAAATATTCTGACCTACTTTCGTACTTTGAAAATGCAACAATAAGCTGCTGCCACAACTTCCCATTCTTCCTATAATCTTGAGGCGCAGCTAGAAGACTCCTAAGGAAAGAGCTCAGTTCTAAACAACTAGCTAAGTGGTTCAGCATCTACCCCAAACCTCCACATTCAAAACACTGTGGTATTAGTTTCCCTCCTCTGGACCAGTCCTTATAGCAGGCACGTACCGGGCACCTCCTGGACGCCACACCACGCAGGCATCACCAGTATGTACACCTCCACTGAACTCATATAAGGATGTTTCCACTATCCTTAACTCTTATTTAAATCTTATGCTTCTTAATCCCGTAAGAATTTGAAACCCTTGCTTGGCATAGCTTGACAGCGACTGCAATCTCTGCATCTGCACTTTCCACTTTGGGGCATCCCCAGCTCTGTGCCTCAAATCCCAATACTAGGATTCTTGCTAGCAGCTGTTAGAATGTAAACTACAGAGCTAGGCAATGAAACCTATGGATGAGGAACAACTGTGTGACTCTATCAAGTCCCCAGTACAACTGGAAAAGGACTTCAGTGGTTTAGCCCAGGAATCTACTTAAAGCCTACAGAGAGTTAATGAAACAAGGTTTCCCAAGCAGAAATAATTTCCCCCTGCCTTTTTAAATGACATATATCATTTGTAAGTTCAGGACTGTTTATAAAAAGACTGACTTATTTGGTGAAATAATATTCATCTTTTACAAAAAAAAATTCTCTAAATCCATTTATATATGTAGGTCATTTTAGTAAATGCATACCAACTTTTTTCTTTTCTTTTTTTTTTTTTTTTTTTTTTGATTGCCTTTTGCTTCTGCACTTTGGCATTTTTGAAGCTCTCAGTAACCAGCCAGCCAGAGTCCTGCAGGCTTCCCAGAGTCTGCCAAGTTCTTAAAGAGCTGCAGGAAAGCTCTGCATCTATGCACACTTGATGCATATGTTGCAGCTCTCTTGCATCCTGTAGGCCACTCAGAGTTTTTGTAAGTTCTTAAAAGTTTTGACTGGCACCAGCAGAAGCTCTAGGCCTGTGTACTGGGGGCTAAGAAGGTCAGAGTCATGTGCATACCAACTTTTCTCAGTTTTGAAAAAAAATTACACGGCTATCATAAAAATGGCTTTTATTTTCTTTTTAAAATATAAACCCATGTGTAGACTTCTCATTGGTACAAAACATAAAAACTCAACAGTGGACACTGTCTTGGGTTAGTCCTCATTGTATATGAAGTGTCTCACACACTCTCCTGTTTTCTGTGTATGCTAACATTTCTCTCTCTCTCTCTCTCTCTCTCTCTCTCTCTCTCTCTCTCAAAAATTATTTATTTGGTACAGGGTCTCACTACACAGCTCATACTCATAGATAGGATCTTCCTGTCTCAGCCTCCCCAGTGCTGGGATTACAGGTGTGTACCACCAAACCCGGTTTTGGGCCAGCAAGGCATGTGCACCAGGGATTGAACACGAGTCCTTGAATATACTAGGCAGGCGCTTAGATCACAAGCTATCTCTTCTGCCCTCTTCTCTGTCTTTATAATAAGGGTGGTCTGATTCTAGCTGAAAAATCACTGCTTTCACCAAAAGGATCTCTGTCAAGCTGAGAAGTGAAGCTGCCAACACCAGCTGAGAGGCAGAATAGAGGAGAAGTGGCTCTGGTCAAGGTAACCTAGTGATCCGCCAGGCCTACAGCCGCATGGAAGATGGTTCTGAAACACAGCCTGTGGCAAGGCAGAGCACCTGTGTACACTGCAGCCAGTCATAACTCTGGGAACACCGTGGCTGTCAGCAGGAGTTCTGGGGTTTGTACATACCCTAAAGAGTAGAGGCGGCACTGCTTGCTGCGGATTTGATGAGCTAAGCCAAACCTGTCATCAAGACACACCAACCAGGGTTTGTTTGCAGGGCTGGAGTCAGTAGCCAGGCTGTCTGCGCTCAAGTGATTGCATGCAATCTGTAGAAATTGGAAATCAATATGAATAATTTAAAATGCTGGATGATAAATGGCAGGTAGAGGCTTACTGCTTCTCTGGTTCCTGAAAGCCTTAATAGGAGAGTTACGTCCTCCACTGCTAACTACTCCCCTCCCCGGGGAACCACAAAACTCCTGTAAAATGTTTGGAGGAATTTCAATTACATACCAGATAAGAAGTCACGTCGTGGAGACTTAGTGCAGGCTTGGAGGGAAGCAATGAGCTGCTATAACCATTTGCCCAGAAAACAGATCAGGAGCGGAGATGAGAGGAAAGAGGCTTTGCAGACATACATTAGTCTGGGAAAAGGAAGAGACATTAACAGAGAGCCTCAGACCAAGGGGGCACTGCAGATCCAGGACAGCACGGCATCCCCACTGTCAGATGGGGATGTTATAGCTATTGGCACGGATCTCAGAAGGATACCCACAGGTTATCTGTCCTTTATTTCAGATGGGCCACTGAAGTCACAAAGGTGGCATGGGTTACCCAAGGTAGACAGATGAGCATGGGTCAAGGGAAATTATGGAGCAGTCCCTGCTCATAAAGTGGTATTTTTCTTAAGAAACTGCTCTAACGAGCTTCCTCCTGGGAGAGAAGGGCAAGAGTCGCAGGCAGGAGGCTCTCAGAAGCTAAGCAAGGCACTTTTCCTAACTCATCCATCAAAATTAGGTAAGAAAACCAAAGAGAACTGAAATCTAAGGCAAGCACAAGTAAATCTCTAACTCCAAGCACATGTTAAACAAACACACTTTATGAAGAATGCTGATTTGGTTTTGAGACCTGTGCATTTTGCTTGGCTGAAGATATTCACCTTGCTGAGCACCAGTATTCTCCCCCTCCCCCTCCAAACTCCCACAGTTACCGCGCTGCCCAAGCCAGGCAGCTCTAGTCCGCACATCACAGACTATGGGTGACTCCAGAAGAAAAATAAAGGTTTGCTGCTTTATTTCATTAGAAAAAAAATAGCAGCAAGGATTCTCTTCATTACAAGATATTCTCAAACTACCCAATCTATGTATTTACCTGATTTTCCAAAGTTTTATTCTAAGATGCATATATCACATTGTGTTATTTAACGGCACCTGCATTACTGTTGCTATAACCCTGGGCTGGCAAAAAAAAAGACTGTCCTGACAGTCTGTATCAGCCATGGTGACAGTCTTCTGCTAGGATAGGGACAGTTTAGAAAAAAGCTGAAACAGAGAGCTAGATATTCTTTTCTTTCAACCCAACATCTTTCTACTTTTCCTTCTCCAACCACTGTTGAAGGTGAACAATAATAATGGAAAATGGAATGTAATTTTCTCTCAAGGCACTCCTACCAAAGACATTGATTAACTGGGTGAATCAACTTGCTGCTCTGTATCAGGTGCCTTCTACTGTCCCCCAGTGAAGAAAAGGAACTTATGCTCTACCTGTCTACATCTTTCTCATCCATCCAGGGGAAGCTGCCGCTAGAATTAGTCAGAGCATGGCTGTGTTCATTTGGTCCGCATCTACTGCAGATGTGTAGCCTTTAAAGCAGTGCCACAGGTCAGTGGTGCCCTGCCCCTTGCTCCCAGGCAGAGTGTGTGAGCTGGGCCAAGAGGCACCAAGGCTGAGAATGAGCCTCAAGAAAAAAGGCTATGACCTCTCAGGGCATGAAAATTATACACCAAAACTGAAGCATTGACCACAAAACACTAGATACTGCCCCAATGTGCCGATTACTCTTTCTGCATCTCTCTGTATATTGTAGTGGTGATTTCAGGCCTCCTACCCAGCCCACCTCACAGCACTCACAGACTTTCCACCACTCTCAGTCACCTCAGGCCACAGCCCTCTTCAAGAATTAATAAAACCTGGCTTTGGCCCTAGGTAGAGGTCCTTGTTGCAGTTAGTGATTATTCTCACTGAACTTAGATCCCCTTGGCTCCCCACAGCTACAAACAGGACTCAGTGTCTTGATCCTTGCTGTGCATTGCACTGAAAGTGATACCCTGGAATTGGCTTCTTAGAACTGTAGGATGGCCTTTCTATAATCTACTAGTGGTCAGATGGGCACATCTATTAGCATGCTTCTCAGTGTCCTGCCTCCAGTGGGGAGCGGCTGGTCCAGGGCTGTCCTGTGGGCCCCACGGCATTCCTGGACCTCCTAAACTACAGCCATTTGCTCAAAGGCAGCTCTCTGGAATGTTCTTATTAAAGAGAGAATGGTTGCTTGCTATTGCTACTGTTCTTGGTGAGCACTTTTCCACCAAGAACCGACAGATGTGAGATGATCTGAATGTATGCAAGTCCTATGCTCATGCTTCTCTTCTGAGAACACCAAAATCTAACTCTAGCATCTTTCACAGTGTGGAAGGCATAATCTCACAGGCATTAGAATCACTTGGGAAGCACTTAAAAATGCAAATTCCTGGGTTTCTCTGCATATTTGCAAAGTCAGAATCTTTGAGACTAACACCTGGGGACATGCCTTCTAAGAAACTCCTGCAGGTAGGTCTTACACAGGTGGTCCTGAGAGTCCACTGGAGGACTTGGCCTTTGCAAAGCCCAGGGAAATTTCCAAGCTGTCTCACTTGTGCCCTCATGCATGAAGGGACAAAAAATATACTTGAATCAGAGCTTTCAACTGAAAGCAGCAGCCCCTTGACCACATCCCTCAGGAAGGGCCAGCGTGGTTGGAACAGTAGTGAGAAGCCCCCAAAAGTCAGGGATGAAGGGCAACGGTCGGGAGTTTGAGCTCTATTTTCTCTTCCTTTGCCAGCAGTAGCTAGGCTTTTATTCTATTAAAGATAATTCTTTCACTAATTAAACGTTTCTTCTTATTCAAAGATTTTATCTTGCACAGACATCTTCCTATTAGAGACATTCTTTCCTAGGCAGTCTCTCTAATAATGTTCCCCTTTCCTCCCTTAGCTCAAAAATAAAACCAAGAGAGTCATACAGTTTTAACTTCTTATTAACCATCTCATGACAGACATTCACTTTGGAAAATAACTAGGAATCTTCCATAAAACCCTGCCTCTAAAATTAATTAAATATTGATTTTTTTTCAAACTGGCTAGTTAAGATTTATGACCAGGGCTTCAATAAACTTCTTGCAAGCAAAATAAGTGAGGGCAGCAACTCTGAGCCAAGCTCCAACTCAAGTCATTACGCTCTCTGTCTGCCTAATTCCCCTTATAATTTGAGCCACATAAAATTGAATTAGGCCTGAGCAAAGGACTATAGATGCCAGGAAAAAAATGTTTTCTGAAATTATTTTTAGTTATTTCACTTAACTGAATCTGATTTATTTTCATTTCATTTGCATCCCAGAAGCTTGAATAGTATGTCTGCCAATCTGTAAGGAGAATGTGAAAAAAAGAGCCCTTACAATTTAGGGACTTTTGGCAGTCGTTACTTCAATAACCAACTGTCCTGTTATTTAGAAACATTCAAAGACAGAATATATTTTTGTTGGTTTTGTACTGGTGTGTGTGTGTGTGTGTGTGTGTGTGTGTGTGTGAGAGAGAGAGAGAGAGAGAGAGAGAGAAAGAGAGAGAGAGAGAGAGAGAGAGAGAGAGAGAAACAGAATGAGAGCACAAATATAATGGATTCCACTCTTATCACGGCATATTATAAGTGGTTGTAAAGTTGCAGTCTGAACTTCTGAAGCCTGAGTTCTTAGATTATTTTTACAGATAGATGAATAGACAGATATATAATAGAAAAAGTCTCCAATACATTTTTTTCATATCTAAAACAGCCACTGTCGCTTAGATTGATTTTCTACTGCAAGGCTTACTTCCTGGAAGCATATGGTTTGGGGGTTGCCATAAAAACCTGGATCTGGAAACTCTGCAGAACTGAGTACTGTGTTTATGACTTAACCATTTCTTGACAGCAATAGACAGTATATCGCAGACTATAGAATCTCATCTTGCAATGGTTTTTTTTAATGTTAAAAATATATATACATATATATAACTAGACTAAACCTGTGTTCTGCATCTGCTACCCACATGCTATAGCCTCTGCTATTTCATTAAAGATGCAGGGTCCAAGCATACCACCACGGTCCCCAAAATGCACCAGTCCAGGAGGAGCATGCCCATGGCTGTGCCACACCCTCTGCCTCTAGGGCCCATGTTCTTGAACTTCAAGACTGTTCTGGTCCTCTCTCTACCTCTGTCAGAGGTCGCATGCCTCCCTGGCACTGCAGCTATTTAGGGGAAGGAGGATACTTTATTCAGGTCCAGCACGATGCCAGCCACAGAAGAGGTGCTCAAAAAATTCCTGCTGCATTGATTTATGAAAAATATCAAATGCTGGACCTTGCTATGTGCAAGTTTAGTCACACACCTGTGGAATTTTTTTTTAATTTAAAAAAGCATCTTACAAGGGATGGGGGTGGAATTCACTTTTAAAGGTTTTTTCCTAGTCCATTATGACTCACTACTGTTAACTGTGAAAATTTTAAGTAACAGTGACTTTCATATCCTGCCAGTTTTGCAGGCTTCCATTGTCAAAATGAGTTCTAAATGGGGCATAAACCGCAAAAGCAGCCAGAAAGCTTTGCATTCCACAGAGAAGAGGAGGGTGCAGTGCCGTGGGTTAGCAAAAGACTCTGATAAAGAACCACCTCACGTCATCTGTGATTGCTCCCACCTGCCAGCCTCCTACAGCCCTGGAAGTGCCTCACAGCAAGAGACTTAATCTGGACAAAATGGCTCCAGATTATAAAATCTTTGTGAGGTCTGGACCATTACCTCACCATTACCTCTTGCAGGGCAAGACTCCATCTAGCGTGCTCGCCACAAGTTTGAGATGTGCCATCTCAAAATATGTCAAAGTGGAATTGATTCTTCAAATTGATTATTTCAAGTTGAAATCACTTGAGGAACTGAAACTTCACAAAGGGATAGATAGCCTGTTTTGCCCTACATGCAACAAGCCACAAAGATTCTGAGAGGGATGTCCTTCCCAAACCAAGGCTGAAAAATAATCTTAATCACTAGAAAGTGGTCATTGAAACTGAAATGAAGCTGAGTTTGTTTAAACTCATTAAAAGTAATCCTGATCTTTGACTAGCTTTTATCCACTTCCACAGTTCTTGGCATTAGCTTACAATTTGTTACCCTAGTCCAGAGTTCCATTTTTTTTCTGTTATTTCTTCACAAGTTTATCATTCTTTGTCTAAAAACTATAATAACATCAAGGCTTAGTCATTTCTTTGGCTCTCTTTCTCTCGCTGAAGATCCCATATACATTTTAACCTAATAAAACTTTCATACTTTTCTCTTATTTATCAGCCCTTGTATTAATCAGGTCCCTAAATCCAGCCAGAGGGCCTACACAGAAAGTGAAGGGAATAAAGGAAATCTTTCTCCCCTAGGGCTTTCCCAACCAAATCTCTACACTGCACTCACCAAGCTGAACAATAATTACGTATCTCTTGTCTGCCTTCACAACTCACTTGCTAGCTTCTCCAGGGTAGAGGCTGCATCTCCAAGGTCTAGCATAGGCATGTCCCTAGCATGTTGTAGGTGCTCAAAATGCATTGTTATTAGTAATTCTATCACACTTTTACACAATGCAAGATCACAGAACTGGGAGAGATGTTAGAAATAACCAGATCCCATCTCTTATTTTTCAAGATCAGAATAGTGAGAGCCAAAGAAAGCAAGAAAATTGCCTGGGGTTGCAACATCAGACTATATCACATCAGAGGATTCTTTCATTTTTAAAAGAAATTTTTCTCCTCTCAGCCCAGGGCTCATGGGAAAGGTTCAAGAAAAATCTCAAATGACCACAACATAACTTAAGACCACCTTCTAAATAAATGTACCTCATATGTTATATAACAGTAACCTTAAAATACACATAAAATAAAATTTGAAATCTTGTACTTAGTGAGTCAATTTTGGAAGTTGAAGCTCACGGTCCTCCAATTCAGTTTGCAAGTTTCACACCCTTCATTTTTCTCTGGGGTCTCAAAGAGTTTTTAGAAGTCATAGCTTCCCATCCTTCATTAAAAGCCAAATGATAAAATTAAAATTTCAGTAATTTAAGTCTGTATAAATTCACTAAGTTAATTTGCAGCAGCAAAATAAGAGGAAAAGCACAGGGACTAATTTATCATTCCATCACCCACAATTAATTCCACAAGCTTTAAATTCCATGTTTGGGTTGACAAGTATTAAAATTCCTCTGATTGCCTGACTATGTACTTTATGAGAAGTGGG
Organism: Capromys pilorides; assembly: GCA_004027915.1. Taxonomy (NCBI): domain Eukaryota; kingdom Metazoa; phylum Chordata; class Mammalia; order Rodentia; family Capromyidae; genus Capromys; species Capromys pilorides. The sequence continues at coordinate 12,495 of PVKN010001548.1, forward strand.
ACTCTCTTTTGCCGCTGAACTATCTTCCCAGATCTACAAATAGCCTCTCCCATGGATGAAAATGGGCTTCATTGCTAGCAAGTACAGGAGAAAAAGGGCACCGAGAGCCAGTAAGCTGAAGACAGCCTTAAAATCCAGGCCCCTTAGGTCAGGCCAGGCTCACAAGGCGGGATGTTGAGTGGGGCTATGCTCAGCTCCCAAGCAGTCCAAATTCCTAATTTTCCGGCACCTCTCAGGTCAGGGCTAAGCGGCACTTGAGCCTAGGTCTCCTGCATGTGCCTTTTCCCAAGGATCAGGCAATCTGAGTGGGGAACCTCTTGATTAATGTGTCAAGAGCCACTACTCCCCTTAATGGATGGGCTCTCTGGGTGCTCAAGGTACTGACTCCTCGGTCAGTTGGGCTGGAGCTGCCACTGTGTGTTAAGTCACTAATCAAGGCCGCCTCGGCTCAGTAATGGTTTAAAGTGCTCCGAAGAGAGGGAGATTTTGGATTCATTAACTTCTCGTTCTGCTGCAAAATCTTCTCTGCTGTCTTGCTCAACTGTCCCCGGCTGCCAAGAGTCTGCAGCACCAAAGTGAGAAGGCGAACGCCTCCAAATGTGGAACGGAGCTCATGCCTCCAGATGACGGCTGTTTTGTGACACCTACTCACGGGAATGAATCTGTTGCTTCAAATGGTTCTCCAAAGCAATTTTCTAAAGTGGATCTGAACATTTCTGATTAATTTGACTCCTGGAATGGAGAAAATGCCCTAGGAAAGGACAGCATTTCATCCCCTTCTAGAGGAGTGGATACATTTTAGCAGCAATGCTTCCCAAACCAGGTCCCTCCCAAGACCCTGTCAGAAACTCCCCACCTCTCACAGGCAAACCCTTCCTTCCAAGGGGCAATAAGTGCCTTTTACACCGTTTCCAAACCCACGGGAGCCTGAGACACAACCTGGGTGGTGCTGATGTATCTCAGGAATCTCCAGGCCTCTTCATCCAGAGACTGAGCAGGACCTGCCCATGGCTGGAGCCGTATTTGCCACCGAGGACCCTGCAAGAGGAGAAAACACAGGCGGCAGGTCAGGAATGAGGAGCTGGGCAGGTTGGGGAGGGAATCACAGACTGCCAAGGTCGTCTTAGCTGTCACCAAAGCAAGCACATGTGCACAGAAGCAGCCAGGAGTGCCCTTGGAGCTGCTGTCATTAAAGCTTACAGGTCACAGGGAGACAAATGACGGGAGAAAGGCAGCATACAAGTGAAGCAGGAGATAGCAGTGGTGCTGGGGACTGTCTAACTTGGTACTTCCATCAAAGGTGAACTCCACGTAACCCCATCAATCTGTCCCTTAACTATGGCTTTATGGTACGTGATTCCACTCTCCACTTGGAAGGCAAAGTCTCTTGTCTGCTCTCATTTCCTAAGCTTTGAGCTTCAGGAGTATGTGTTCCCCGAGGACCCAGCTGTGGTGTGTGCAGTACCATAGTGCTAGAGTCTCATCTTGTGGGGAAAGAACATGCAGATGTGGCATGGGGCCATTCCACCTAGCTGCTGAGCTGTGTAAGGACAAGGACCTTGAAGCTGTGACCACCTCCCCTGGTGAGGATGGCCTTCTGGTACTATGAGGAAACCCCATCTTTCTGCAGAGAACATGAAGTATTCCTAGAAACCAGTGGGTTAGAGATGAGTCCCTGGGCTCCCTTTTACAGCAAGGGTCTGCAAATGAAGGGCTGGAAGAAGCAAAATGGGATCCCAACTCCAGTTTCTAAGGGAAGCACTGTTCAGGAAGAAGCCCTTGCTACAGCTCCTTACCACTGAGACCACCAGGGGGTTTGCTATGATTCCAAGGGGAAGGGACAGCTCAGCCTGGGGAGGGAGTGAGGGAGTAGAAGTTGGAAGGGCAAATGTCTAGTGTTAGGGAAGGCCCTGGGGTTCCTGCAGGGTGGCCTGGATGGGCTCGCAAGGGCCCATTTAAGGCAACAGAAGCAAAAGAGAGTTCTGGGGACAAGGGGAAGATCTGTACATATACACTTTTTCAGACAGGTACTGTGACAGAGACTGTCAGCCCCCCCCCCCCAGAAAAAAAAAAAGTAAACAGGCTTCCCATGAGAGATGTTAGTGCAAATCAGGTTGACTGCCCTTGGATGTGGTGGCTTGGGGGACTAAGGGCTAAACTGAAAACATGGAGAAAGGGAGGAGAGATCTTCCCTGTGAGGGTCTGAGATGAGTAAAAACCCTCTGGATGTGACAAAATGTTGTCCCAGTTTAGGCAGTGTTGGTGTTAAACATTTATCTTTCCAGACTGGGAGATAAGGTCCAATATGCACAAAATAACTTTGATAAACAAATGTGGCAACATTTGGGAGAGTCATTCTTTCTGGGATACTATTTACTTTTGCAATCACAAACTATATTTAAACACAAATGCCTTTTATTTCACTCGGTCATAGTTTTTTCCACATCAGGGGGAAGTAGTGCCATCCCAGATTTCCACAGTGTCTCCACAGGCAACACAAGGTCTGTCAGAGCCTGCCAGGCTTAGGGTCTGAAACCTGTTAATTGTCACAGGACTGTTCACAAGTGCCCCTGACTTCTGGCCCAGGAGCCCCTTGATGAAAATGGCAAAGTTCACATGCATGGTTTTCCTCTATGTCAGGGTTCTATTGTGGGTCAAATAGCTAATATTTTAGACTCTGCAGGCCATACAGATTCTGTTGTATTGCTTCACCCCGTTATAGCTCAAAACAGACCCAGACAGTAAGTAAATAAATATTGTGGCTATGTGCCAATAAAGCTCCACTTACAAAAACAAGCCACAAACTGGATTTGGCCCACAAGCTGTAGTTTGTTGACCCCTGATCCAACTGATCTCAATGTGGAGGCCTGCTGGCCTAGAAGAGAGTGCTTCCTGAGAAGGGTTCTAGGGAGACAGTGCTATATGGGTAAACACCAACTTTGTTGTCCGGGTGACTTGGCCAGCATCAGTGAGCATCTCAGCAGGATAACTGGGACCTTCCACTGGCTAATGGAGAGAACTTTATGAAGACAGGGGCATGGTGTGAGGAAACCCATAAGGGGTAACGCAATGCCTGTGACTGGTAATAGCAGAGAGTCCTTAGGTGCTCAGGAAGTGACATGGAGAAACACAGACTCCAGCCTGTCATCTTGTTCAATCCCCTGCCACCTATTAGCAAAACTGAAATGGAAGGCAAAGAAGAGGAAGGCTGGGATTGGTCAGCACAGCCTCCCAGCATCACAACAGGTGGAACAGGATGGAAATGAGACCCATGGGTCTCATAATGAACTGCAGGGACTCAAAGAGGCAAGAGGAAAGTCTCCGAGTAGCATTCTCTGGAACGAGGGAGTGTGGTTTGGCCAAGGCGTTGGTTATCAGTGGGCATCTATGTCTTCCACCAGGCTCTGTGTTCCAATTTAATGACATAACTGTGCCAATCAATAAACATAATGAACTGCAGGGACTCTGACTGTAATCTTTATAGGGTACAATGGAGGTAGTAAAAGAGCTTTGGGTATTAGTCCATTAAAGATTCTGGGAAAATGCCGATCATGGGATAGAGTCCCTATGTCTAGAAATCCAAAGGCACGTCAAGCATCTTAAAAGAAAACACCTTACACGGAGCACCAGCATTTAACCTGGGATAACACATGTTATCCCAAGCAACTTCACACATTAGGAGCTGTGAATTTAGATGATGAAGCAATATGGTGAAGCTATAGATTTACCTTACAAATACACAAACAGGATCGTTCTTGTACTCTAATGTTTCTTATTTCCAACTGAGTATCGGACCACAAGGAAGCTAACCACAGCAGCAGGGCCAGTAAACAATACATGGTGAGAAGTCTCAGATGGAAATGTAATGGAACGCATCACAGACAAATACCCTGAGAAGTGCTCTGGCTTAATGCTTTGATTGAACTGTTTAAAAAACATTTCACATAAAGCAGTGCTCTTATTGGAGTTGGTCTGACAGGCATGCATGATTATTTCCCCATAGAAAGCACTAGCTTCTGTCATCTCTTTCAATTATCATTTGTCTTAATTCTCTAGTGCACTCACCCACATTTGTCTTCCCCAAATTCCCACAAATACAATTCTCTAAGCACCTTCAAACACCAATGGCAGATTTAACAGAAAAGGGCAAAGGCTATCTTTTTTTTTAAATTTTCCTTTTATTACTATGATTTTACTCCAAACAATTTTCTAAATGCCAAGATTTATTAAATGCCCTCTATTCATGAGTTTCAAATAGCAAGTGGTCATAACAGTGGCACCCTCATGGCTCCCAGAGGTGGGCATGAAGATTTGCAGGCCCGCCAATCCATCAACCTTCCTCTTTAAACAGGTAAAGCAGTAATTTAGCAGAAGGTAGATGGTGGTACCATCGTTGGGGCTTGGTCTGTCTGTCCCGAGCAGGTCTCACTGAAACATTAGATGCAGCATTACAACGAGTTGCCCAAGGAAGCAGCTCTGTTCCAGGACTTCTGAAGCCCCCCTACTGCTTCAAAATCCGTGGCCCTGCTAGCTAAACCACCGGGTGTCAAGCAAAGGAGCCTTCCCCATGTCAGACAAGGTTCTCAAGCCAGATGAGCTCCCGAATTTCCAAGGAAGTAGCCCCCTGTTTATCTCACAAGACTCTGTCTGGCTCCAGAGAATCCATGTTCCAAAAATGGCTTTTTTTAATGAGAGGCAAAAATCTTCCTTACAGAAAAAAAAATCCAAAAATTAAGATTAGGGACAGCAGGAGGTTCCTTACACACGTTTGGTGACTGATTTGCAGACATCTGAAATTCTACTCCCCAAAGGATAAGAAAGATCCCTGAGTGTTTCTGCGCATCCAGACACTGGATCTGACTCAAAGAGACTCCAATGAGCACAGCCATGAGGCTTCTGGATATTTATATTATTTGTGACATCAACATTAAATTTATTTCTTATAAAAAAGAAATTGTTTCTCTCCCGGCAGCTGAACTTCAAGATTTTTGCTTCCAAAAGATAATGTATAAAAGAAAGCAATCTTTTAAAATCCTTCTTTGCCTACCAGCCTAGACTTGCTAATGTGTGACCATAAAGCCCCAAGCAAAACTGGTAACACTAGAGTGGAATGAGAGAGAGAGAGAGAGAGAGAGAGAGAGAGAGAGAGAGAGAGAGAGCGCGCGCGCGAGCGCGAGAGCGAGCACGTGAGCAGCCTCACCCATGGCCTAGAAAAGAGGGCCATCCATTCTGTCTGGTGTAAAAGCTTTCTTTGAATCAAAAATTTGGAATAACAGCTTTTTCTTCACAGTCTCCTAAACTCATGAATGACCTCACGCAGTCCATGAAAAAATGGTCAAACTAAGAATTAGTAAATCATCAGACTCACAAACAATTTTTATACAAGAATTTTAAAACTTCATGTGGGAGAGTGATCAAAAATAAAAGGTAAAATAACAAAAAGAAAGCTTCTGATGATCCATTCCTCTGTTCCGATACTGTGGTTCTTTAGGGGAGGGTGGGTGATTAAAATGGTCAGTTTATTTTTCTCGTGAAGGACAGTCGATGGAATGTTTGGAATAACTTTCATAAAATTTCAGCACCCCCAAATGCACATTCCCCCTGACATCAAGCTCCTGAAAGGTTCCAAAGCCAGCGATTTTTTGTAGAAGGAGATGGCTCAGTTGAAATCTACATTGTGGTTGTGCCCTTAGAAAAGAACAGAGTTTATAGAGTTCTGGACTCTAAACAATACACTGAGGGTGTGTTCATGTGTTCAGCTCTGAGAGAAACAAACCCAAAAAAGTAAAATGGATTTATTTAGCAATTTTGTTGCAGTTCTGTGCTAATTAAAAGCATCTGTTGGTGGGCAGGGAACAATGACTGCGGGGGAACTGCTTATTCCTCTTTTGCAAGAGGAGTGGGGCGGGGCGAGGAAGCTTGTGGGGGAGGGGCGGCCCAAAATGGCATCCGGACGGAGACTGAATGGGCCATAGCTGAGAGTCTTGTGGATATTAGCTGCTGTCTTTCTCTGGCACCTGTAGATGAGGGTGCTTTTGGGGTTTTGCTGGAATATAACCAGGAATAGAGCGGGACTCACCCTCCTTTCCCTCAGTGTTTTCAAGGCCTTGTCCTGTTTTTCAGACTCAGGCCTGCTTGAAAAGCAGCCGGGATCAGTTGTACTGTATGGTGATGCTTGAGCTACTTAAGATGTTTAGGATACCTCATCAGAATCTCATTTTAAAAGACCTCAATTTCAGTTCTGGGTCAGATAGGTAAAGTCACTCCCGGTTTTTGTCTCCCACTGGATGTAGCCACAAAACCTGGACAGAACACACAGCACAGCTGAGGAATCTGAAGAGTAAATATGAGCTGGCAGATTTGGGAAGAGACCCAGAATCCAAAGTAAGGGAACCAGAACAAGCTCTTCTGTGTTTTCTCTGGTGTCTCTCCTGCCCCCCACTAGTGTTAGCTGGCACGAACAGTGGGCCTTGGCCCTGGCAGCAAGCCTGAGTGGCCCCCCAGTTCAGGCTCAGGGAGGCAGGTCGCTCCTGCTACTCAGAAAGAATGGGAGAATCCCCATTTTTTACCCTCTTCTTCTCTTCTCGTATTCCATTTGGCTGAGGTGGTAGAAGTCATAGTGAGACCCACAGCCACTGAAAACTCTTAAGGAAAAGGCAGTTTCCTCTCTTACACGAGGTTGCAGTTCCATCAAAGTGATATAAGTCTCTGTCTCTGTCTCTCTCTTTCTCTCTCTCTCTCCCTCCCCTCTACCCCCACCCACCCTTCCTCTCTTCTCTTTACCTGTGGTCTGGGAAGCATGAGGCTAAGCACAGGCAGAGCACGGTGACCCAAAGCCCAATCCTCTGGCCAGAGGTTTACAAGCCACAGGAAGCTAGACAACACCAGACAGCTGGGAAGAAGGATGGCAGAGGAAACAATCCCACACAGAAGTCTATGAAGAACTGCCCCCACCTGAAACTACACACTCATGCATCTGCTTCTGCTGATGTACTGCAGACTGTGAGACGTGAGCGCAGACACAGAGCCCTACCCAGTCACACCCTGGCCAGTGGGAAACAGGCAGAAAGACAGACCTGACATACACTGCACATGCAGTAAAAAGCAAACTGATGTGAAAATCACAGGTTGGTTGGGACTTGATGCCTGAACTCAAACAGGTCAATTGCCTGTTAAAACAAATGCATCAACCTTCTCCAAATTTTACATTCAAACAAAATTCTGAGTCTCCTAACATAATATTCAAAAGGTCTAGGATACACATGAAAACTACAAAACATTTGGGTCCTCAACTGGTTGGGAGAAAAGCAATCACCAGAGGTGAGTGGAGCCATGAGGAACGTTCTTGACAAAGACTCAAGAGCAACTATATAAAAATACTTTACACAGAGCCCTGAAGCCACAGGAAAGGCAGTATTGAAGCCAATGTCCCAGGAAAAAACAGGTTCTCTGAGCCAAATGGAAGTTTTAAAGTAGAAAAATAATAACTGACATAAAAATTCCAGTGGGTGGAGTCAACTGCAGAAGGGATACGACACTAAAAAGAGTCTCTATGAACTCAAGGACAGGGCAATGGAAAGGTTCCAATATGAACAACAGAGAGAAAAATGGACGGAGTGGCAGGGTGGGAAGAGCCCCAGGGTCCCACACAATACCAGGAGGGCCAGCCTTTGAAGCCTCAATATCCCAGGGAGTGGGAGAAAGAATGTAAGGCAGAAAGTAGTATTTTTAAAAACAATGGCTAAACATCCCCATATCTGATGAAACATAAATCAAAACAGACAAGAAGCTCAGCAAATCCCTAGGGGAAACACTGAAAACTTCTACATCCATACACATCATTTCCCCCCCCTTTTTTTTTTTTTTTTGGTATTAGGAATCAAACTCAGGACTTTGCACTCTCCAGGCAGGCACTTGTGCCACTGAGCTATATCCCCAGCCCTCATACAAATCATAACAAAACTGCTGAAAACCTAAGGCAACAACAACAAGAAGTTGAGAGTCAGTGCTGTGACAGATCAAACAGTGGACCAGGGTCACAGTGGCTAGGTGACAACGGCAGAGCCAGCCTGCCCACACCACGGGGCACTTCCTCCCTGAGCCCTCTGTGTCCTGACCCAGGTTCCCCTTGCCTGGCCCATCTGCTAAAGGCCTCTGGCAGCAGCTCGGCTCTCGGCTCTCGCTGACATGCACGTCCCCATCAATCTGCTGCTCCTGCATCACAAACAGAGTGGGCCAGGAAGCAAGGGAACCAGAAATTAAATCAACTCTGACAAGAAAAAAATATACTACAATTCAAGGAGGCCCTGATAACCTTTAGGAAACAGGCAGGATCAGACAAAGACAAGTAAACACTCGGCCCTCGATGTAGTCTTCATTTTCTGTTATCCTGGTCAACTGGATAGAGAGGCCAAGCAGAGCAAGGGTTTGTTACTAGACTGACATCTTTCAATTCATCACTTTTTCTGTGTGTGTCAAAATGCTTCAAATTTGGGTGAGACTGAAACCCCCAAGGGGCTGGGTAAGAAAACATCATGTACTCTTGGTTTTCATCATAGGCAGTGAAAAGACAAGCCCGGTGCCTGGGGTAGATTCAGAGCAGTTCATTTGTTTTTTGTGATGTAGACACCGTACAGTGTCTGCATGCATAGAAGGGCTCAGACGTCAACTCAGAGATTTCACTGGGGAGGAGATCAACTGAGAAAAAGGAGTTTTGTTTCTCTTATGAATATCCATTTAGGTAAGAATGTTCACCTAGAAAAAGCAAGAGAAATGTAGAAAACCCCACACTACATGTTGAAGGATCTCTCTCCCTCCCTCCCTCCCTCCCTCCCTCTTCCCTCTCCTTTCTACCTCCCTCCGTCCCTCCAGCTCTCTCACTCTCATTTGTCTCTGTGCACGCAAGCACATATGTGCACCCACCCCTCCACATGCATGTACAACCTCTTCAAAATCTGAAGCTGCTTGGACTTTCTGGGCCTCAGAATCTTGAGAATGTAACATCAGCTGAGTTAACATCAATCTGCTGTACTCCTGGACTTGCTCCAGTCAGAAAACTCCAGTTAGCATCCCCTTATCAGCTCCCCAAACATCAGCTTGGTGGAAGGGCTGCAGCACTCAAGGAGCCTATTTCAGGGATGTATGGAATCCTGAGTATCTGGCACAGCCAAAGAAAAAGCAAAGCTCGCAGTGGGTGAGGGGGACAGATGAGCTGTGGGAGGACAGGAGAGGACTGGAGAAGAGAACGGGAGGAGGGGAGAGAAAAGGAAAGAGAGGCTTTCCTTCAAACCTACACAGCAATCTCCACCCTCCCCATGCATCCACTTTCTACCCAGAATTGACCCCAAGGGATTTCCAGGGCCTTTAGGTTGGCTTTCAGCTCACACCAGTCCTTAAATTTCACCCAAACCGAGGGAAAAAATGTTGAGTCCTCGATTCTGAGCAAGAAGAAATTTTTAACTATAAAGAATGAGCATGTCTCACTGCTAATCAAGCAACAAGGATTGTGGCAGGAAGAATGTATCCCAGAGCACCAGGTGTAGGGTATGTGCCTATAATCCTAGACACCTGGGAGGCTGAGACCAAAGGATCTCATGTTCAAGTGGGACCTTTTCAAAAAGTGAACTTTTGAAAAAGGCAAAGGATGTAGCTTAATAGTAGGATATTTGGCTAATGGGTGCAAGAACCTGTGTCCAATCCCCAGTAGCACAAAAAAGAAAAGGAAGGGAAAGAGGGGGAGGGAGGAGAGGGGAGGGGAGGGGAAGGGAGGGGAGCAGAGGAGAGGAGAGCGGAGTTTCTCATCCCAGATGCCCCACAAAGCACCCAGAAACAGCAGCATCCACCTACAACCACTCTCAAGGAGGCCCGTGGGAAGGCAGCCATGTGGGGCTCAGAACACCGATGGAAAGGTGCCTAAATCATCACCTCTGAGAAAGAACGTGAGCAAGCAAGGCGTAAGACCTCACCATGAGGAGAACAGCTGAGGATGGAAGCAGTATGCAAGAAAAAGGGCAAAATGGGTTCCAGGATCCCAGCTAAGCCGGCGCCATTTATATAGCCATGGCTATAGGGTATGGCCAATTTCCCCAGGAGGCCATCACACCCCAGCCATCACACTGTTAGCTGCAAATGACTGCATGTGTACGTATGCATGTGATTCTTAGTTTTAAGCATGTATCCATTCCTATTATCTCTTCCTCTTTCCCACTGTCCATAGTGTCACTCTCTGACGTGTAGATAATGACGTGCCATTTGGTAGCTTCAATAAATCCTACTAGAGATAAGACTAGAGATAAGACTCTGATTCTGGGCATTCCTTGCATGAGTCTATATTTATGGAACATTTTTCTGTCTAAGTGCACTCTCAGCCATGGTGCCTGAGAAGTTACAGGGAGCTCAGTAAACTTTTTTTTTTTTCATCAGTGGGAAGCTGCCAGCAGCGTGAAACAAGGCAGGCAGAGCTGGCCAGACCTTACTGGTACCTAAAGCGCTTCAGCTTCAGACCTAAACGGGAGAGAAATTCCACCCTGTGTATCACTAAGCAGCCCTTGAAAAGGATGAGAAGAATTTGTGAAAGCAGCAGCGCCCCTCCCCCACCAGGTCGGTTGTTGCAGGGTTTGCAGAGGTATGCAGTTCTCTGGCCCTGGGGTTCTTTGCTGAATGGGAATGAAAATCCCCAAGATTAGAAGTGAAGTTGCCAGAATGGAAGCTCACTTTGGTTTTTTGGTTTTTTTTTTTTTTTTTTTCTTTTTTGTTGTTGTTTTGTGGTACCAGGGATTGAACTCAGGACCCTGTGCTTGCCAGGCAAGCACTTATTCTATTGAGCTATCTCCCTGGCCCTGGAAGCTGATTTTGCCTAATTTCTTTTCCCTGTTGCAGACTGTAAAAGATAAAAAACAAAGGGGACAACTGTGCAAATAAATCTAGGTCTAAGTTGATAAAATTCTGAATGCATTCTTAATGACATGGGAAAGAAGTAGTGTTGCCTGCATTGATGAAAAGCAAACTTCCTTCCATTAGAAAAGTCTTAGAAAACAAAACAAAACATATATATATATATATATATATATATATATATATATATATAGTGAAAGATGCAAAGTAATTTCAGTTTTAAAATTGTTTTATTTGTGTCATATTTGTAGCAAGTCATTATACTGAAAAAGACCTCAAGATAATCTAGACCAGCTCTTTCATATTATAATTGAACTTCAGAGCAGAGAAATAACATATCAAAGTCCCAGAGTAGGAGGTGACAGGGGTGAGATTTCCACAGCTATTCCCATACTTGCTCTGCTTCACCATGCCGCCTCCATGCCAGCTCTCAGAGTTTCATTTTGCCCACACCTAGTTTTCGGGATCATATAGACATAACTTGCTTGGGTAGCTTCAGAAGGGGCTGCCACATAATGCCACAGCAAAGGCCTTTTATTGGTAGATTCATTGATATGACAGTTAACAACGTTATGCAATTCTTTATCCATAAGCTGTGGAATACACTAAGAAATACATCACTGTCTCTGAAAATGTCAAGGATAATGAATCCTCGGGTGTTAACTAGGACAATGGGAATGTGTCGGGGAAAGGGTTCAGGCTTCTCTGATGAACTGCAGAGGTTTATGTAAGCAGCGGCAGGGGTCAACTGAGTCTCTGAAGGAAGCCAACAGGCCAGACTTTCCCTTTCACTACCTCCAGCAACCCACTCTGGATATATAACATGAGCAAGAAAAAAAAGTCTGTTATTTCAATCTACTAAAACTTAAAATCTAAAACTCACGTGGATGCTTGTTATTGCAGCACAGTCTCACCTCACTAGTACAAGCCCCTCAGAGGTACTCAGTAAAAGATGGTAATCATCACTATGACTGTGTCTTCCCAGAGTCTTCCCACTGCTACATGATCAGTGATTACACAGAATGCTACAACAGACCATTAGTCTTACAGGGATTTCCAATAGTAAAAGCAAAGAAATGTAACCAAGGATGACTGTTACACATAATGGTCATGTTTACAGATGAGGAGACAAGAGGCTCAGAGATGGAATTCTTTGTGTAAATTCAAACCACCAGTAAATGTCAGGGGCAAGATTCAAACTCAGGTGCTGCTGATTCTACTCTTCCATTTGGCCTTCCTCCAACAAACAATAACAACAATGCACCAGAAGGCCTCCTGCTAGTACTTATAAGTCTTCCCCCCAGCTTTAAATAAACAGCTAATGTCTGGTTGGCCCTTATTTGTGCCAAATGCTACAAGCACGATGTCACTGGATTCTTACAGGACAACCCACTGGATCTCTGGTGACACAATTCAGGGTCAATAGGAGACTCACAGATAAAGACCAGAAGGAAATTCTGGTTATGATAAACATCTTCCTGGCTGGTCTGTTTTTCAAATGTATCTGACCTTTTAGCCTATTGGGCCAAATCTCTTCCTTCTTAGAATTCTCTGCCTTATTCACTGATCTGTTCAAAGCCTATTCATTTTTTTTAAAATTTGGTACAGGGTCTTGCTACACAGCTTAGAGTCACAGTGATCTTCTTATCTCAGCCTCCCCAGCTCTGGAATTACAGGCATGAGCCACCATGCCTGGTTTCAGTGGCCAGCACAGCGTTCCCTGGGGCTCAGGGGCCTGCACAGCATGTAGTACCAAGGATCGAAACCAGGCCCTTATGCTTTCCAGGCAGGCTAATTTAGGCTACTGAGCTATATCCCTAGCCCCTCTATTCATTCTTGAGGGTCAAGTTTTAATGTCACATACCACCCTCAAGTGTCCTAACCTCTCAGGCCTCTGCCCTATACGAAATGGAAAGGTACCCTGCACCTGTGCAAAGCAGGTACTTTGGCAATTATTGCTTTTATTTCTCACTTTATACTTAATCAAATGTTTGGTGTGATCTGATCCAAGAGCATCAACCTAACATGACAACAGGCTTTATAAAGACACGACATGTTGTGCCTCTTTCACAGTCCCCCACAGAGCTGGTTCCAAGGGACATTTTTACATTGATTTAAATGTCAGGGAGGAAAGAACATGATACATCTCTTGAAGTTGAGGGCTTTTTTATTATTATTACCTTGGAAAAATGTAGAGAAATTCACTAACAGGGCTTTTCAGTAACAGTTTAATCTAGCTAAATATATTCTTTATTTAGGTATAAATAAATTATTATAAATCCTGAATGTCTTTGATTCAGCTTTGCTTAAACTAAAATAAAAATCAGAATGACAAGCAGTTTAGCAGAAACCTTGAAACAGCAAGAAAGCAACCTTTGATAATTTAAAACACTTCATTAAAAATTAGCATTTGTTCCAAGATATTTTTAAAGTTAAATATTTATATATCAGTAATTATGAACTTTAAGTCTGTGCATATTCCATACCTTGAAACCATAAAGATTTATCAAATCTGGTTAAGAAGACAACAGAGCTTTCCTACAATATTGAAAGTTAGTTAGTTCATAATTCCAAAGACTGTCTGCATGTAACTTTGAACTATAACTATTTGTTGCTATAAAATTTATTAATTAATTTTTAAACTAATAGTTGCTCAAGTAAAGCTCAAATTATGCAAATAGTGGGGTGGATTCCAACAGAGACAAGCATTATGGAGATCAATGCTTGTTTGGCTCTGTGTGGCCCAGATTTTATTGTCCACCCTGTGCAGAAATGTTGTGTAGATTCTTTTGAAGTTCAGTAACTGTAGTTTTCCTTATAGAAATTTATTTTATAGGAAAAACAAAGTAGCATCAACATATTTTGAAACATGTTGTACAATATTTATTTTCCTTCAACACAATATTTATTTTCCTTGTAGGAGTTGTCATAGAACTTTTAATCTGTCTCTACCAAACCAACTTAAGTGAATCAGCACTCAGAATTTCTCTCCTTGTGCACTGCTTCTGATAATGGTGTAGTTTATTTTTACCAGGGTTCATTTGATTTGTTCCCAAAACAATTCGTACCAGCAGCACTAGTTATTGAACTGACACAATTTAATTGAAACTTAGGTAAATCCATGGGGTGTATGCACAGAAGAAACCGTGTTCTCCTTTCCATAAAAAAAAAAAAAAAAATTAAAAGTCAGTAGGGTTTCATGCTATTTTAAAACACTGTTGTATTAGGTATGGATAAAATAACTGTAAAAAAAAAATGAGAAAGAAAACAAGTCACTATAATCTTGAGAATGTTACACTCAGATTACCTCATAACTATGATGGTCTTTCTCCATTTTGAAGAGACATAAACTGGAAAGGGTGTGTGATACAGTTCAGATGGGTTTTGCACGAAAGAATAAAACACTAGCATACACACAAGAAAAGGACTGTCAAATGAACACATTTGCAGATGTTTTCTGTTAAAATAGACTGCTCATTCCCATGTTTTGTGATTCACTGCTTTAACCACCTTTTATATAACTGACCCACTTATTGCAAACAGTGGCTTTGGATATGAAGTGTCGACTCTACTTGTTAATTAAACAGCTGTGAAGATTACCTAGGTGTGCAGTCAGACACAAATGCAGTGTTACCAATCAATTTAAAAGAACCTGGGCTAATCTCATGCATAACTAGAGGAATATAAACATTAATCAGTACATGCATAGGATGAGGGTGATGGCCCATAACTTCTCTCAGGTTTACTCTGTTTTCTCAAGAAGTTTTGAATTTGTCCATCTTCAGAAATTTATTTAGTATTAATCAGTTTTACAACATAGAGCAAGCACCTATTTACAAATAAATAACACACAAATCTATGACAGTAGGAGCCATTAGCTAGCATTTAAAAAAGAAAACATGCCTCTTCTTCCATGTATAGCCACAGGAAACCAAAGGAAGCAAATCTGAACCGCTAAAGATTTGAAGATTTTGTGTGTGTGTGTGTGTGTGTGTGTGTGTGCGCGTGTGTGTCTAGTACAGGGTCTCACTATGCAGCTTGGACTCACAGTGATCCACCTATTTTCAGCCTCCCAAGCACTGGGATCACAGGGGCACACCACCACACCCAGTCTCAATCACCTTCTCAGCATGCCCCAGGGATTGGGCTGGCAGAGCTTTTGGTGCCCAAGATCAACCCTGGTCCCTGTGCTCTACCTCAGCAGGTGCTTTGGTCTGCTGAGCTATCTGGCTGGCCCCAAGCCAAAGATTTCACATCCACACCAACAGGAGGCAGCCAGGCCAGGCCTGGAAACTGGGGTGAGGCCCCCATAGCCTGTGGCCTACAATGCCAGTCTCCACCTCCCTGAAGGCTCTGCTTAGCCCAGGCTTGTGTGAAGTCCTTCCCAAAAAAATAAGCCCAGCATACTGGGGCAGCTCTTGGTGAAAGGGGAACCATAGCTATTATACCATCTACTCCAAGTTCAGCAATCAGCCACCCCACCCATGATGGTTTATGTCTTGACCCAACGTTCGCCTCTCTGGACTGGATAAGACCTCTGTATTCCGAAAGCTCCTGTGAGAGATTCTGTTCTGCTCTCCCAGTAGTTTAAGCCTTCATGAGGGCATGAGCCCCCTAAAATCAGCTGTCAACAAATGTGTGTGTATTGTAGATGCTCAGAATTCTGCAGTGCTTCTGTAGCTTCCATCAAACCATCTTCCTCACATTTTGGGAACTCAAAAAATGTAAGAACCACTGTTATCAATTCAGTTCAAGTCTTAACTGCCTGGTCATCCGCGCAGTCCTAAGGAAATCTGAAAGGGAGGGAATGTAAGTGTTCTCTGTACAGGGCCTGTTTGTTATACTTCTCTTTCTCTACATTTTTTTACTTCAGGTTCCAAGATGTTCCTGTTTCTTTGCTTCTATTTTTAAATTTCAAAGTTTTGGTTCAAAATAACTATAACCTATGAATTCCTTGAATAAAAGACAGAACATTGAATTTCCAATTTCCCTTGCTGTACTTCTCTTGTTCCTATATGGTTTCATTATTAGAACCTTAAAAAAGGAACATTTTCGGGGCATTTTCTGTTTTTCCTATTAAGATAATGACTTCGCCAAATATGCAAGTCTTTATTTCAATTCTCAGCATCCTGGCTAATCTGTATTTTTGAGATAACAATTACTTATATAGATGGCACAGTTTTGCTGTTGCATTTAGCACGTCATTCTAGCAAGGAGGGATTTGATGCCATGTGGTTTGATTTTATAAGTAAGAACATTCTTTGTCCAGGAATAAGGCCCAAGCATTCAGATTTTCCAAAACAATTCTCAGTATCCAGGGTGCCCAAATGAACTCAAGCATTTTAGCTTCATATTGATATAGCATCTGCTCTTGACTGAGGTTTCTCTAGGTGCACATTTGTTAAATGAGCTTTTTTTTTTTTTACTATTTCTGTGCAAATGAATATTCACTATTCAAAAGAACATTCCCTATCATAATTATATAATCAATGAGAATTCGTTTTTAAGCAATGTTAAGGCATACTTGAAATTCCAGCCTGACAAAAATAGCTAAAACTAAGCTCTAAAATATATTAGTGGATTTGGAAAATATCTTAGAAGCTTTGATATCAACCCTAAAAGCTCTAGTAATCAACATATTCTTTGGAAATATAAATTTGGCCTAGAGGTAGAGAAGAAACAACAGTAAGTCTGACCTTAGCTGGCCTGGGTTATAACTTCAGTTTATCCTGTACCAACAGTGTGACCAGATCCCCTCTTAGCAGAATAGAAATAATGTCCATCCCACTCAAAAGAACCATCTGGGGTAACATCCTAGAGCAAGACTTTGTAACTAGGATAAGCAGTCTCAAAGCACTGCACCGTATCAGTGCAACGGTTATATCTTTAACACAGATGTTCTCCAGAATGCCTAGGGTGTCATTGCAAATGAGGTGACAGCAGACATTTAGGTGAGGAAGAAGATGGGAAAGAAGGGCCAAGGTACCTGAAGTCCTGACCAGAATAGGAAACCAAACAGACTGATAGATACATGTTGGTGCCTCCTGAGGAAAAACTTTGGTGCTCTTTGTCAGTGCTTTGTGCAAAGCACGAATTCATTAGGAGGCCAGCAAGCTCACAGTGATGGCAGACTGTGGGTCTCCACCATCTGCAAACATCAAACTCCTAGGTTCCTGATGCTGAGGGACAAGGGTCTGATTCTGAGTGCATCGTCCAGGCCTGGGGAGCTGTTGGGAGACCACACCATCAGGTCACAGGACCCAGGACCTGTGCTCCAGGTCATCACTCCTGAGAGGCCAAGGCAGGTGCCAGGTAGCCAGGCAAATGCATGGGCTCCACATTTCTGCTGACTTCGTCTGTGCCACTGCTGAGCACCACCAGCTGGGATCCCCAGCCCTCACACTGTTCATTTGTCTTTGAGCTGAGCAACAGTGTAGAGCTGTAGGTTCTTCATTTCACAGACTTGTGGGCACTTTCTAGGTAACATATTATGAGTACTTTAAATGTACAGTTCAGTGATCTTTAACATATATAAATATATATAACATATATACCATGTGTTTATTATATGTCAACCAGCACCCCCTAATTCCAGAATGCTTTCATCACATCAAAAAGAAACCCTCTACTCAGAAGCAGCCACCTCCTAACCTCTCTAACCCTACCCTATGAGAACCACCAGTCTGCTATTTATGGAGTTTCACCTGTTCCACACATTTTGTTAAAATGGAGCAAATGCAATATGTGCCTGCCATGACTGCTTTCTTTCATTTAGCATAATGTTCTCTAGGCTCATCTTCATTTTATCATATACCAGTAATTCATTCCCTTTTGTGGCTAAGAGTCTGTCGTATGATCTGGCACATGTTATGTACCAATTCTTCAGCTGATGGACATTTGAATTGCTTTCATTTTCTAGATTATAGAAAGACTGCTGCTATAAACATTCATGTACAAATTTTACATAAATGTATGTTTTAATTCTCTTGGGTATAGGTCAATAGTGGAATTGTTGGGTCATTTCTGGGCACTTTTGAACATTGCTCTTCATTTTAGAACTCTCTTTGCGAACTCATTTCTGTGACAGGAAGAAAGAAATATAGCTCACCAGAGAGCCCAAAAATCAAACAACAAAATGAAGACACATAAAAGAAAAAGGGGTCTGTCCAAAGCAATATATTGCTGCTCCCCAAATACCACTAATACCTTTCCTTGTGCCATGAAGAGCCATGATCATAGATAGGAATCAGCACTGGACCTAAGCAGGACCCATCTTCATAATAACAATCAACTCTCAGGGCCAGGGAGCTAACTCAGTAGAATAAGCACTTGCCTGGCAAGCACAGGGTCCTGAATTCAATCCCTGGCACCACAAAAAAAAAAAAAAAAAAAGTCAACACAAAATGAGTGAGCACTAGTTCAAGGCACTGTGCTGAGCATATTTGTGCAGCCTGTCACGTAGAGGGGAGGGGAGAAACACAATTATTGAAAACAAACTCTGATTGCAGCCAATTCCGCCTGCTGCCAGAGTGGCATAACTTATCTTCAGGCGAGGCCTGCGAGGAGAAGGAGGACAGAAGAAGCTAAATTGCTTTAGTGAAAAACAAATGGCATAATGTTGGAATCTGTTTGCTGGAAGCTCAGAAGTGAGGGTGGGAGTAGGGGTTTGAAGGCTTGACTATGGAAGAAAGGGATGATGTGTGCATAAGAGAACACAGGAGCCCACAGAGGCAAACAGACAGTAAGAAGCCCAACAGCCAAGAGCAATGTAAGGAAACATTTGAGGTGGGCATGTGTGGAATCAGAGGTACGGCCCTGCCTTTCCCTGACGCCTGCAGTCTTGCCATGGAGAACTGAGGCAGTGACCTTTGCAGGCCAGAGGTAAAACACTAACTTGCAGCAAGGTTCAGAGAGAAAGGATTAGAAAATGTAAGCCTAGATGAGAAAAGGAAAGAACCTACAGCACATGGGTCAAGGTATTTTAACCTGAGTACTGAGAGAAAGAATTGCTCCACAAGCTGGAAAAAGGTGGGGTCACTGACTTTTATAAAAGAATCTTCCCGGCAGCCCAACTGTTGTGTTAGAAAAGGTAGATGGCCTGTGAGCCTGAATCAACCTGTCCTCCTGAAAAAAAAGGAAGGAAAAGCAAATGTGACTATCAGGTAATAATAGTAGGGAAAATAAAAATGTTTAAACACCTTTTTTCTTAAAGCTGGGTGGGGCTGGCGCTGCACATGGTGCTGGGGACTGAACTGAGGTCCACTGCACCTGCCTACACTTGCCTAAGCACTTGCTTTAGACCTCTGAGCTACCTCTCTCCAGGCCGGGTTAAACCACTTTAGTGTTCACTGCATGACAATGGTCGCATCACAAAGACCCTCAAGACTGTATGGCACCATTTGCCCCAGACAGAAGCAGAGTACCGACACATGTTCTCAGCACCTGTTGGAAGTCTAAGACCAGTCTTCAAATGCTACAGATGAGAAGACACTGGCACAAGAGTCCCCTGGACTTGACTGAGGCCACTGGAGTTGTTTGTTGCACCTACAACAAGTAGTCACAGTTAGGTGGGCCAAGGGAACTCCTACAGCAGGGGCTGGGAAACATCTTCTGCAGAGACAAACAGTAAACACTTTGGGCTCTGTGAGCCAAGAAATAAAATTAAAGGTATGAAACAGATACTTAGGGGCCAGCCAAGTAGTTCAGCAGATTAAAGCACCTACAAGCAGGTGCAGGGGCAAGTCCCACCCCCAGGGCATGCTGAGACACATCTGAGACTGGGTATGGGGGCGCAGACCTGTAATCCCAGCTCTTGGGAGGCTGTAAAACAGGCAGACCACTACGAGTTCAATCTAGTAGTGAGACCCTGAACACCCTATAGACCATTCTCTAAAATACAAAAAAACACAAAAAAAAAAAAAAAAAAAAAAACCATACTTAAAAAGGCCAAATTTTCATAGTAATTTAAATGAGTTTCAAAGCATAATAATAATTTTACATAATTTTTGTAATATGGATGTACTACGAATGAAAAGAATGGAATTTACTTACTTTTGACAGATTGGACTTGTAGTGATCCTCCTGTTTTCAGCCTCCCAAGCCCTAGGATTACCAGTGCACCTCACCACACCCACTCTCAATCACAGACTCAGCCCCACACATGGCACCCCTGAGTATTGAATCCCAATCCCCGTGCCTGCCTAAGTAGGCGCTTTAGTCCGTTAAGCTATCTGGCCAGCCCAAGCATTTTGTTTCACTGAGGTTCAAAATTAATGTTTCTAACATCAAACTGATCACAAATATTCCTCGTGTAAAAATTTTTCCTAGCTCATGGCTGATATAAAAGTAGGAACAGGCTGATTGCTAAAAGTGGACAAACTGAAAAGGCATGGGTTGTTAGTTTAAAGCTTTGTTTCAGCCCTTCTACTTATATCTTGTGTAACTCATCAACATCCTTGAGCTCTGGCTTCCTTGCCTGAAAAATGAGGCCAATTCCTACCTCACAACTTCACTCTGAAAGTTAAGTGAAAGAATATATGCAGCTCCCCTAGTACAATGGCCTCTTCCTTCTATAAACAGTAGCAAGAGTGTGCTAGTTACTGCTAGCCTTTATTTCAGACTTTTAAAATATACTTCAGCTCTTCGATCCCTGAACCTACTATGTGTGCTTTAAACTTCAGGAATAAGATTTTTTTTTGAAATTAGAAATATTAAAATAAAAATGAATCCAAACTTCAAACATCATCAGCACGCACACCTATAGCTCATTGACACTCACAGACCAGCGTCCTCATTACCTGCACAAGTTTAAACACTGACAACCTTCACGTACTGAACTGTGTCCACATGCCAGGGCCTGCTAGGTGTTCTGCCTCCATACTCTTCATCTTCACGGCCTTAAGAGTTTTGTACTCTTAATTATGTTTTACAGTATCAGAAACTAAAGTTCAGAGAAGGTGTGTTATTTGTTCACATTAAATAGGCAGACAGAAAAATTTAAACTTTTTTTTTCCAGTACTTAGGGATTGAACCAGGGTCTTGGCACTGACCTACATATCTAGCCCTTTTCCACTAATTTATCTTTATATTAAAAAAAAAAAAAAAAAAAACATTGTTGGGCCAGTCAGATAGCCTGGAGGACTAAAGCACTTGCTTAGGCAGAGCACAGAGGCTGAGGTTCGATCCCTGGCATGCCATGCCAGCCTACAGGGCTAAGAAGGCAACTGAGACTGGGTATGGTGGCATGCGCCTATAATACCAATACTTGGGAGGCTGGAAACAGGAGAATCATTATGAATCTGATCTATGCAGTGAGACCCTGTAGATCCTGTCGTAAATACATGTATTTATTATTGTTATCATGATGATGATGCTGATGCTGATGATGATGATGATAATGATGACGCATGGTTCAGCCTGCCCTGAGGTTGGGGCTGGCACAGCATGCAGTGCTAGGTATCGAATCATAGTCCCTGCAGTTGCTTAAGCTTTCCTAAGCGGGTGCTTTAGACCGCTGAGCCATCTTGCCAGCCCTAAATGCATATATTAAAAAAAGAAAAAAGATTCTCACTAAGTTGCCCAGGCTGGACCCCAACTTGTGACTGACAGGCATGCACCAGCACAACTGGCTCAGAATCTAAACTTCTGATCTCAAGTGTAACATTAGGATCCCAGAGCCTGGGAGTGTAGCTCATCGGTACAGCATTTGCCTCACAAATGCATGAGTTCAATCCTAGCACCAAACCGGGTGGGGATAAGTCTCACTTACAGGTGGTGCTGTATCAGACCAAAATGTCTGCACGTTTTGTAACTCCATGTCATCTAAACAGATGTCCGAGGATCTTTATTCACTTCTTTCATACCCAAACTGCTGACAAAGTGCCTCCTGCAGCCTAATTAGTATGAGCTGAAGGAGCCCGTACTTTGCTAATTGAGGGTTTTTTTTTTTACTTGTTTTATTGTGCTCTGTTCAAAGTAGATGAAAAATAAACTAAAATTGCTTGCTCTCATATCGTGCATAAGAAAAAAAGAGACAGAACACATACATTGCCTCCAACTTGGCTAGGTTCCAAAAATACATTTGGAAGTCCTTTAGGTAGCTTGAAATAAAAATGAGTAAGTGATCACCATGAAGATGGATTTATACATGAAGATTCCTCTCATCAGTGGCCTTCAGCTCATTTACACTAACGCTTTAATTTATTTAAATAACTTGCTTCAGAAAGAGCTGCCAGAAAAAAAGACTGGCAGACTCCATCCTTCCTTCACTGCCCTGTACAAAAAATTCTAAGCCAGTGCCAACAACAATCATTGTCTTCAGAATCCAGGAGACTCTACAGTCAGTACAGGCATAACTCAGTTCTGGTTATACTTTAGTTTGTTACTAAATTCAGGCATCTGCTTTATTTTAGATCTCAGAAGGGCCAACTGTGCTTTATCCAACATTGTCAAACGTGCAGATCTAGCAAGGTGCTCACAGTGTGAACACAAAGCATGACCAAGAGAATCTCTGTTATTATGAATAACTGCAGCTCATGCAGCAAGATGGCAACTCTGACCTCGGGTGTGACCAATCAACCAGCTCTGGACACTGGACTGTAAGGAGGAGCAGTGTGTATTGCTTCCAGGCCAGGGCTTTCAATAATATCTTATTACAGTGATACACATATGTTGATAGCAGCACAACTCACAGTAGGTCAATCTTGGTAGCAACCTCTATGTCTATCAACAGACAAGCATGGTATTTATATGCAATGGTATACACCTCTGCTGTGAAGAAGGATAAACCAGAGTCATTTGCAGGAAAATGGATACACCTTGAGGCCACAGTGTTAAATGAAATAAATCAGGCACACTAACATATTGTATGATTTAAGATGAGAAACTCAAACTATAAATAAATTAGAGCACAAAATGAAAGATAATATATAACAGAGAAAGAGAGAGAGAGAGAGAGAGAGAGAGCGAGCGCTTTTGCAAAGGGAAAGTGACCAAGAGATGGAAGAAGGGTAAAGGAAGGGCACAAAAAAGGAATTAAAATGAGCTAAGTACATGAACCAACTCCCCACATTACGTTCCCCACTAGGAATGTAAACATTATGTGCTGCAAATGTACTAATAAAATATAAAAAAAAAAAAAAAGTCTTGTAAGATCTGCCAGAACATTCCCTCTTCTGTCAAGGGGACTGGTAAGTTTCTGGATGGTGGCTCTACTGCCAGTCCAGGGCCCAGAAGGGGATGGATGCCCAGAGCACTGCTACACCTATCAAATCTCAATAGATAGGGCCAGCCAGATAGCACAGAGGAATAAAGCACCTACTTAGGCAGAGTGCAGTGGCCAGGGTTAGATC
Organism: Capromys pilorides; assembly: GCA_004027915.1. Lineage (NCBI taxonomy): Eukaryota > Metazoa > Chordata > Mammalia > Rodentia > Capromyidae > Capromys > Capromys pilorides. Next base: position 35,738 of record PVKN010001548.1, read on the forward strand.
CCCGGCTTGCCATGCCAGCCCCGCCTCTGGGGCACACTGAGGTGACTAAAACAGGGTGTCATGGCACATGCCTGTAATCCCAGTGCGTGGGAGGCTGAAAACAGGAGGATCACTATGAGTCTGGTCTATGTAGTGAGACCATGTAGACCCTATACTAAATACATTTTAAAAAAACCTGAATGGATACATGTAGCAGTAAGAAATACACCTGGTAATAGAAGCCTGGTGATTAGAGCACTGTTTGTGACCACAACCCAAACTTGCCCCTTCCTGCCATCGTCTCTCGATGATGCTACCAAGAAAAATGGCCTGGTGTCTCTGGAGATAAGTTAGCAGATTTGTGTAATTTAGTATCTGAAGCTAAATGTTATTATCTTGTCAGGGAAAGGTCCCTCGGCCCCAATCATCACGTTCCAAAATCTGAATTAAATAGACCTAAGCAGAATTGGAAAGAGAAAGTTACAGTAACAGCCTTCTGAACTGCCAGTTCTAATTTATTGGTGCATCCAGGTTCTTTGCTGTAAACAATAGAAACCACTCCAGCTAGTTAAGCAGAAAAGGAATTGATTAAAGATTTATTAGCTTACAGCATCTCAAGGGCAAGAACAGCATTTCCAGTCCCAGCACCGTGTCTGGCCAGCATTGCCACATCACTAGGCGCGGCTGGAGCACGGCCACAGCCTCTCCACGTCTCATGCCATCTCCTCTTTTGCATCTATGAGGTACAAGGCCAACTCTCCTGCAGGCGCAGCTCAGGGAGGGTACTTAAGGTGGAAGGAAAAGTGGACAAAGTACTCTTCATTGGCTTTTTTCTCAGAACGGTAGAGAATTCCTCAAACATAAGAGTGATAATCAAAACCGCGTCAAAATAAATAAAACTTTCAGGCTGGCCAGAGAGCTCAGTGGATTAAAATAGGCTCAGGGACCAGGGTTCGATCCCCAGCGTGGTATGCTGTGCCGGCCCCGCCCCCGAGGCACAGTGAGATGGCGAGTGAGACTGGGCATGGTAGTGCTCACCTGTAATCCCAGTGCTTGGGACACTGAAAACAGAAGAATAACTACCAGTCGGATATACATAGTAAGACCCTGTAGACCTTACACTAAATACGTTTTAAAAAGATGAAAGAAAGAAAGAAGAAAGCTAGCTTTCAGTTCTTGACCAGCATGCATGCACAAGGTCCTGTATTTGATTCCCTCCACTACAAAAATAATTTATACACACATACACACACACACACACACACACACACACACACACACATATATATATATGGCCCAAAGTTCATAGGTCCAATTTACTAAACCATCAACTAGCAAACCAGCTTGTTATTAAATTACATATGGCTATAGACTATAAGGCTCCTTAAATAAAATTTTCTTTCAATCACGTGGGCAGGATAAAAACGCTTCTTAGCAAGCTTTCCCCCTATTCTCTTTTACCAACATGAGGTAGGTAGAAGGCCCAGGAGCTGGGTTTGTGTGTGTGTGTGTGTGTGTGTGTGTGTGTGTGTATGTGTGAGAGAGAGAGAGAGAGAGAGAGAGAGAGACCAGGGTTCAAACTCACGACCTTGCACTTGCCAGTCACGCACTTGTGCCACGGAGCTAACTCCCCAGCCCCCCAGAAGCTGTTTTTAAAAGGAACCGATCAACGCTGCCAGATTGCTGCTTAGGTCTCCTAGTAATGAAGTATCTCCTATTACTGTCCATGAGTCACAGAATAAAAAGCCCACTTTTACCTTCTTATAAACACAAAGAGGACTCGGGACTCCAAAGGCTCCTTTGCCTTGTTGGGAAGCTCAAATGCTCACCAACCCTGGTTATCTCTGGTTTAACCATGAAGCCTTCATTCTCCTCACTCCTCAAGCCAAAAAGGGAATGCGAATCCGAACACTAGCAACTTATTCTTTCCCTTAGAAAAATGAACTGGAAAAATTACACACAAAAACATAAAATCTCCACTATGAGTTGTTGAGAAACAACAGAGGCGCACTCCATTAGCAGTTCTACTGAGGAACTAACGGCAGGGTTTGGAAAGAGTACAGAGCCCTATTCCCCACACAAGGCACATCAAAGTTGTAATAAAAACCTGCTTTTCTTTATGAAACTAAGCAACCGCTATTTCACGCCCACATATTGCTGGTGCCCATTCAATTACCCTCAACGACTTTGTTTAAAATGAAAATGCTTTGCCTCCTGAGGAAGGTGTGAGAGGACAGACTCATGCTGCTTCCTGAAGGGTGGAAGTGAAGGTACATACACAAAACCCCAAGGGGCTGCAGACTGCTGCTGGGCCATACTTCACACGGAATTCAAACCTATCTTCAAAGACTGCACAAAGAATAGGGACTCTTGAGGCAGTTGGATACACAGGGGCTATGGCACTTTCCCTCCTCCTTCATGCTGACAAGCACAGAATTAGAAAAATGACAAACAGGATGACAAGAAGTGAGAAAGACCAAATTTTACCATATGGTTTTTCAGAAGAGGAAACAGCCCCCACCCCTCCTCCTTCCAAACACAGTGTTCCAAAGGATCTGTGACTAACCAGGCAAGCCAGCATGTCACCGGGCTGTGGCTCAGTGATTCAGAAGTCACTTTCCAAGCCAGCATATTAAATGTCAAGTAACACATCTCCGATAAGAAGAAAGCTGAGCCCTGAGGAAGGATCTCTCCCATGCAAACGAGCCCTATATTTTCAAAGCTGCTGTCTTTTCAGTGGACTGCCAACCTATAAAAGATACAGCATGCACCCAGGAGCTGCATAGAGAAGCATAAATCATGCAGCCCATGTCTAGTCCTCTACAAATCCCCCCAAAAGAACTTTGCCTGTGGGAATCACAGTAGATATCCATTTAAGGGGTAAGAACAAACAAACAGAAACACAAAGAGAAGGGAAACTGAAGGAAATGCACAGGATCACAGTGATATTTTTATGCCACGTGTAGTCTGCAAATTTTAAAAGTGAAGAGCTCTGACAGAATGCTTCTAGAGTCAGTAACATACAAAAATGTATAGGTCCTAGGGTGATCATAATAAAAAAAGGGCAATGTTTATCCACCATCTATCAATTGTCCTCAATACACAGGGCTCTAAGATTAGAATTCCTGATTGCAAGAGGACGTCTTGTTTAGACCCAGTTCCTATGTGGTGTGGTGAAAGAAGAGGATGAAGGAAAAGGGAAAGAATTATATGAGGACTCTGCTTCACTTCTGTTTTATAATAGATGAGCAGCATGAGCTATGATTAAAGTGGCAATATAATTATAGAATTCTTGTGCCTCAACACCTTTAAAAAAGCAGGGTGATAAGAAACATGCAGCAACCCAATTATTTTATGCAGTTTTCCTCCACCCAGAAAGTCATCCTCAAAGTAGAACAGAGCTTCCTTTCCTTTGCCAATCTGGTAGGTACCTGGGGCAGAGTAATCAAGAACCTCATAACACTGCTGATCAGTATTACTAACAAAATTCAAATAAAATTCAAGGAGTTCAACAATTAATTTGCAAATGTTACTTCAATTCTTAATGGTACATTCAGCTTATATTACACCCTATCTTGAGGTGAGGCTCAAAAGGAAGAAGATTTGTCCCCAGAGAGATATCTGACCTTGAGCTCCACTCCCAGAAGTAGGAAGACAAATTAGATAGCTGGGCTTTCCAGTTTTAAGGAATATTTCCATTCAACTGTGAAGCAAGGGGAAAATGAAGCACATTCAAGATCCTCGCTATCTAGAAAGTTGGGGGAAATTAGATGTGCAAAATGTGATCAACAAATATGGTGAATGCTTAAAATGTTTAAAAATGTATTACAGTAAAAGACACACTGCCATCCACCCCCTTTACTTCAAACACAGCCCATCATTCTTGCCACTTTCTGATGCAGTTCTAGAAGTCAGTCCTACCTGTGAATGTGTTTAGTTGCACCATTGCAGCTGCCTTGATGTCCCACATCCATTCACCGTGCTTACCTTTCAGGGTCACTTTGCCCTTGGGATAGAGGTACAAGTTGCACAGTACCAGATCCAACAAATAAGGCAGACACAGATACTTGGCAACATGTTTATGGGTCTGCTTTTCTGCACAATGGCACTTGTAACAGAATTCACTATTTTTTTTTCTTTGAAATCACAACTTGTAAGGGATCTCAGGAAAGAAGACTTCCATAATTGCTTCAGAAAGTAACAAGACAGACTTCTGCCAGGCTGAGACCTGCAATCTCAGTGAGAGAATTGCCTTGAGCTTGAAGCCAGCCTGGGCCACATAGTGAGTTCAAGGCCAGCCTGGACTATCAGTAAGACCCCATCTCAAAACAAGAATGACCAAAAAAAGGACAAGAATGACAGGACGTGTTTAAAGCAAGAGCAAGTACTCTAAGAGAACACATAGCAATGTCTTTTACTGTCATAAAATTTTTTATTCAAGCATTGACTATTTTGATCATACTTCACACTCTATATTCTGAAAAAATAAAAATAAATAAATACAAGAAGGAAATCCAGGGAAATTTTTTCCTTAGGAAGCTAAGAACTTAATATTTTATAACAGTAATAAACTCATTTATTTCATTTCTTTTTAGCCAAAGACATTTGAAGTTATCTATTATAGACTAAATAGGAAGATGATGATGATGATGATGATGATGATGATGATGATGATGATGATGATGATGATATTAACTCTTCGGAGTAAGCATTTACTAGGGATCACTGTGGGAAACATAATTGTTCCCATGGAGGATGACTGGAGACAAAACATTTGATCTGAAATGGATTATCAGATCTCCAAATGTACAAAGGAACACACAACTCATCTTGTCATGCCAAACTGGGGAGAGATCAGCATGGAGGTAGGATTGATGAAGTACCATTGGAAAGATTTTCAGGTGCTGAACCTTGTTTAAGGATAGAAAGGGCAGGAGGATGGAGAAAAGAGGATGCAGATCTTGCCAGTAAAGGACTCAGCATAAACCAAAGGAATGGAAATAGGTTATAACCAGTCACACTGCAGTAAGGCGAAGGCTAAAGAGATGGGTCAGATTAATGAAAACTAAAGCTATCATTATTGAGTGCTCGCAATGTGCCACACACTACACTAAACATTTCCTCTTTATTTTCTTCCTAATTCATTTTTAATAAATGCAAGTCCCAGTGCTCAGATTCATGTCCCTTGTCCTCCCAAGCCATACTCACTCTCTTGTTGCCTTCATACAGTCTCACAGTTTGGGTGCCACACTTTGATGACTTCCAAATCCCTACTTCAGCCTGGACCTTTAGTCCCACACAGATTTACCTGTCCAATGACTATTTCATGTTTTTATTTGGATGTCAAAGGGAAGCTTAAGCTTCACATGTTTGAAACATACCTGCCCAGCCAACACAATCAACACAAGCAGCAACTGAATGCACCTCCCATGTCTTGCAAATCCACCCAGCATCTCTCTATTACCACTTCCCCAATGCCACCAACCCATCTCCAACCTGGATGATGCAGCATCCTTCTGCAGGGCTGCATGTGACCTTGACCCCCAGGGGCCGTGAGCCCTTGCATTTCAGACTTTGACATTTGTAGCATAGGGTCCAGCTATCAATTTTGTTGTGTCAAATGGGAGATAAAGATTTTAAGAGTCTTGTACAGATGACAGTAGAAATAATAGACACTAGATAGTGGATCTAAAAGGAAAAGTACAGGGTGTGATGAAGAGGTTCAAGAATAGGACGTTTGAGGTCACCTACAGGACAAAGACTCAACTCTTGAGAAATGTCAAGTCTTTGCTAAGTGTCCCCTCCACCTACCTTTCTAACTCTTCCATTAGTAATTCAAGATCCGGGTTTAAATTGCATGGGGTGACACCATGGGGTGTCTCTGTTGAATGCTTCCCACAGTGAACTTCAAACTCATCTTGCACACTGTACATACACAGCCCACCTGAACTGATTCAGGGCCTGGTAAGCTCTTGATGAGAGTGTTTTATGCATAACACTGTATCAAGGAAAGTGATAAGGTGCATGAGAAGTGGCTGCTTTCTTCCAGAAGATTTAATTAAAACAACACAAGAGGTGTGGTTTTGGTGACTGAGCAAAGAACTGAATTTATCCAGGAAGGTAATAAAGATGGTGGGCAAGATCTGGAGAGGAAATATAGGAAGAAAAGCAGTGGAAGGAATGCAGAGGCTACTGAGGCTACAGAAGAAGTGGGCAGCTGAGCCAGGGGCAAAGCGCGGGTGGTTGGTGCAGACAGGGCTGGGGTAGATGCTTCAAAACAAGGAGTCACCAGGCAGCAGGCAGAAGCTGCTGTGGAGGAAGCACTGGGGGTCAGAAGTGATGGGATAGACAGGATAGGCGAGCTCTTTTCCACTCAAGAATCATGTAAATTATAAGCTTCAAAAATGGAGAGTGGCCAACGAGATAGCTCAGCGGACTAAGCACCTGCTTGGGCAAAGGCAGGGACCAGGTTCCATCCCCGGCATCACATGCCATGCCAGTCCCAACCTGACACCCTGGGAACACTGAGCTGTCACTGAGACCAGGCATGTTGGTGTATGCCTGTAATTCCAGAAAGGCTGAAAACAGGATCACTATGAGTCCGAGCAGCGCAGTGAGACCCTGTACTATATAAATTTTTTTTTTTTTTTTTTTTTTAATGGAGAGTGGGAGGCCAGAGGCTTAACAAGCAGAAGTTAAAATCTAACCGCTCAATGAGGTGTGAAGCAAGAAGTTAATGAGGTAGGGCGAACACTGTCCCGGGTTGCAAATCAAACCCACGTTTTCATTTCCGTCCGTCCTATGGGATCCGATTAACGTCCCACTGAGGGATGCTGGGGATGCGACTTTTCACCCCGTGCCAGCCACCCTGGCAAGCCTGGAGCGGGACTCCAGGGCAATCTGGCTGGCAGGTGGGCGTTCACCACCACGACGATGGCTGCAGAGCGCCATTCACCAGGAGCACCGTACCCGTGCTCGTCTGACCTCCACACAGCGCACTGTGCCCACCCCCCATGACGCCTTTCCTGTCCTCCTGCCTGTCGCGCAAAGCCTCCTGTCACTGACATGGGCGGGCCTTCGTCCCCCGCCGCGGGATGCCCAGAGCCTGGGCCGGGGCCTGCGCACGGTGGCCGCCCAGCCGGTGCCGGCCAGCTGCGGAGTGAGCTCTGCTCCGCTCCACTTCGCTCCCTCGGGCACCGCAGAACGTGGCCAGCGAAGCCGCCCAGGGAGCAGAGGGCTGAGAGAGCGGGGTCAGGCTGGCCGCTGCGGGTCGGCACGCGTGGCCACTGACCTTCGGCGCGGCGCAGCAGCTCGGCTCCGGCGTCCGGCGCCCGCGGCGCACGTAGGTCACCCGCCGCCTGCTCGCGCCCCGCGGCCGGCCGGGCCCGGGCTGCAGGTGCAGCGCCGGCTGCGGGGGCGCAGGGCCGGGCGGGGCGCCGCGGGCTGGGGCGCCCGACCCCGCGCCCCGCAGCTCCACGCAGAGCCGCAGGCCCAGCAGCAGCGCGGCGCCGACCAGGCAGCAGGGCAGCGCGCCGCAGCCGCGCCCGGGCGGCCGCTCCCTCGCCATGGGCTGCGCTCTGTCCGGCGGGGATCCCCGCTGCCGGGCCACCCCGCTGCCGGGCCCCGGCGTCACCTCAGCCCGCCCCCGAGCGCCGGGACTGGAAGGGGCGAGGGGCGGCGGGGCGGCGGGGCGGGGTCCCTCGGGGGCGCCCCCTCCCGGCTTCGCCCAGGATCAGCCCTGCGGAGGCCACGCGGGAGCGGGATGAGCTGCCCTAGTCGTGTGGCCACGCCAGCAGTTGGGGCATGAAGCGCGGTGTAAAAATAAATGGCTCTTGTGCTTGGGCTTACAACTTCTCTTCTTTGAAAAAGTGGTGGGGTGGCGCGCAGGGAGAGAAAGACTAGAGCTCAGTGCAGAACAATCAAATTAGAATTATTCCATTTCTAAATTCCGCCTGAAGCCAATCGCGTGTTATGAAATGGGGGCGGGGGGGGGGGACGCACCAAAGAGAGAAGCAGCCAGCAGAGACATCTGACAGCAGAGAGAGAACAGAAGTTACCATGGCATGATGCAAATCAAATTAATTTAGCTCCAAACACTCACCTCCCTGCTGTCTCGCAAAGATACAGAGGGGCGAATTTATCTCTGGGCAAAAGGCACCCCAGCTGGTATTTCCATGTCACCTTGACCTTAATTAATCACAATGAACGCGCACAGTCGGAAGTGCAGAGTCCAACGTTCCCTTTTCAATTGTGGGTACAATTCTCGCCCACTGCTGGCTTCGGGGTAGGCTTGAATTGTAGGTTTAGGTTTGCCTTAGTTTTGTTCTTTAAAGCATTAGCCAGCCAGGTGCCTTGCGTTTTTCATGCCCTCTGTGAAGCAGCCCCTGCTGACCTCTCCTCTATCCCCTTAGCTTTGATGTGTGGAGCCTCACCCAAAACACGTTTGGATTTTGAGGCTCTTCTACGGGAAGCTTGCCTCTCTAAAATCCTGTTCCTTTCCTTTCCTCACTTAAGAAGGATCCAATTTATTATTTGCCACGGAACAAAGCCCTTATACCCTTTCTCTACCCCTATCAAGACTTCTCAACCCAATCTATACTATTTCCTAGGCCCATCAGGGCCTCTGGCTCCTCAACCTTTCATTATGACTTTTTGTATTTCTTATTTTTACACACACCCTCCTCCCAAAAACTGCAGATGGTGTCCATTTTGAAGAACCCAGACAAGGACATTTTTCTTCACACAAACTGTAAGAAGGCCATCTCACATTCTGTGACAATTTACTTGACCTATGTTTGAGTCAGGCTTCAGCCATGAAGAATTTAGACAGAGTGTGCAATTCCTCTGAGCTTCTATTTTCCTGAAGAGATTTCCCATCATACATACATGATGGATTACAAATATTGTGTAACTATTATGGATTTAGTACTTACATAATACCTGAATTGAAGATATTCAATTAGTAATTCTTTTTTTCTTTTTTTTTTTTTTTTTGTGGAACCAGGCATCAAACTCAGGACCTTGGGCTTGCCAGGCAGCACTTGTGCCCCTGAGCTATCTCCCTGGCTGTAATTCTTAAAAATTATTTACCATTGAAGGAAATCCCAGATATTATTGTAAAAAGGATTTTTTAAGGAGGATAAAAATAAAGTATATATTTACAAATATATTACATGGTATTCTCTAAAATTACAAGTACCCAGCAATTTCAAGAAAATAATCATTAAGACTTAAAACTTCACAAATACATTCTAGTAAGTTGTTTAATTATGTAATAAAAATTAAAAGACAGTTTGTAGAATGCTTGATAAACCTGAATCAACAACTTCTGAGGTAGATATTGCTACAAGTTTTATTTTCCATGTAATCAACACTGTCACTAACTGAAGTAATTCTTCCAAGATTGTGGTGTCACTAATGTATATATACTCTCTGCTCATCTGTTGATTTTTACTCTGCAGAGGAAACATGAGGAATACCCTGTCTGATTAAAATGGGAGTACTGATAAGACTGTCTTGGGGGTGGAGGACAGCGTGGAGCAGGGCATGAATACAGAACAGTGTGGCTCTTGAACAGAATGGGCAAGGTGACCTCAGATTTTCCTTTCCTTCATCTCTTAGTTCTCTAGTGAGATTTTTCCATCATGAAAAAATCCAGATTAAACAACATTTAAAACCCCTTTCCTCTGTCTTTAGCAACTATGTCTATGTGTTTCTTACTGAGCAAAAAGACCTATTTATATTTATGTAGCATCATTCATTTTCTAAGAAGAAATCTCCCATTTTTAACTTCCACACAGCATTTTCCTGTGTCTGAATGATGAATAGTGAAATGGATCTGTTGGTAAGCTGAAGAGGCAAATCTAACCCATCATTGTCATAGCTGACAGGCAATCTTTCATTCACGACCTTTGCTTTTCTCAGAGTTGAACATGTCTTGGTCATTTCTGGATATATCTCAAAAATGCAGATAGCCATTAACCGCTGTGTCATAGGTTGGTTAATTAAATGTGCAGGTCAGTAAGCCACAACAGCAGCTTTTATCAGCTCACAAAGTACAACCTCCCAGAGGTTTCGGCCAGCAAAGTGAATGATATAGGACATCTGTCCCACTACCCTCCTAGGCGCTGTTTTTTGTTGTCACAGCAATAGGAAAGGATGTAACTGGCATGATCAGGTAGAAATAAGGGATGCTACTTGAACATCCTCCCATGCAGAGTATAGGCTTCCACTGTAAAGAATTATCCAGCCCAGGTTGAGAAGCCATGCTGTAATGATAGATGCTACTATAGTCATTCTGTAAGATGAAATGTCCAAGGAGAAAACAGAAACCTACAGAGAGCATTCTCACCTCTGTTCAGTAGTTATTTCTGTTCTACCATGTGAAACACAAGCCTAAAGTCAGGGCATTTACAAGAGAAATACAGCTGGAGTGTCAGCATACACATCTCCCATCCATTACCATCTTTTCTCCATATAATGCATTTTCACTGTGGAAACTATACACAAGCAAAGGGAGAGATCCACAAATCATTCATAACACTGTAATTCAGAGATAACTATTCTGACAGATATTTCCCTATGCACATATTGTTTATCACAATGAAATTGTATTCTGCACATTTCTTTCTGTTTTTGTAAAATAGTATGGTATATAGTTGACATATTAAGAACTATGATATCTGAGATGTGCTTTAAAATAATCCTGAAGGATAGGCTGAGGTTGTAACTCAGTAGTGCAGTGCTTGCTTACACTTGGGACTCTGGATTCAATCCCTAGCACTGAAAACATGGTCATTGCCATCCTGTGGAGAGGTGGGAGGAAAGTAGGGGTATAAGTGGGACAAGAATGGCTGTGAGTTGATCATTGTTATAGCCAGGTGATGAATCCACAGCTCTCTATTATTAAACATGTATGAAATTATCCTTGATAAAAATTATTAAGCAATAACCTATTAACTACAACATTGCATTGCTCATGTTAAGGGTTTACAACAAGATGTTATGGGATATAGGAAGCCCAACTGTTACTGTGGTGAAGCAGATTAACATGTCTATAATTTCATATAGTTCCTATTTGGCATGAGACAAGACTAGTCAAAACTAAAATAATCCCACCCCCTCACACAGAAAACATTTCGTGACTCCCACTGGATGCTTGAAACTGTAGAGGGTACTGAACCCTAGATATGATTACTAAGATACCATGATGACTGAGACAGCTACTGAGCAGCTAATGGGCAGGCAGCATATACCATGGGAATACACTGGACAAAGAAATGATTCCTATCCCAAGTAAAATTCACAAAATTTCATCAAACTATCAAAACTGCATAGAATTGAAAGTTTAGGAACTGTTGAATTCCGGAATTTTCCATTTAATATTTTTGGATTGAAGCTGACTTGAGGTAACCAAAACTGCAGAAACCAAACCCAGGGGAGGAAAAAGTACCACACTTATTTAATAAAAATATCTAGTACAATATAATCTTATTAAATTACTCATTTTAGACATTAGATGATCCCACATGTCTGCTCTTTTGTATCTTTTGACTTAAATCTCCCCCATATCCTCTCTTTCTTTATCCACCAGCAGTAATCACTAGTTCATTCTGTATCACTGTGTATTGGAGTTCTTTTATACGTGAATCATGTAATATTTTTCTTTCTATGCCTAACTTGTTTCTCAGCATAAGAAGTTCATCTGTTTTGTGGGAAATGACAGGATCACCTCCTTTTAAAGGCTGGTAACATTCCACTGTATAAATATATTACATTTTGCTCAACCATAGATTCACTAACAGACATTTCCATTTGTTGGCTATTGTGAATAACACTGCAGTGAACATACTTGAGCTTATGTCCAGGAGCAAAACTATAGAATTATATGCAGTTTTATTTTTCATTTCCTTGGGGCCTTTAGCCTATTATTCCATAAAGGATGTACCAGTCTACATTCCCACTAATGATGTACCTGGGTTCTCGTATCCTTTTGCCCTAAAAGTTATTGTCAACACTTGTTAGCTCTTGTCTTTTTGGTAACAGCCATCCCTATGAATAAGAGGTAACATCTCATAGTGGTTTTAATTTTCCTTTCCTTGCTAATTGTTGATTGCAACTTTTTTATTTTGGCAGTAATAAGGACTGAACCCCAGGTCTCTGCACTGAGCTCTTTACCCAACATTTTTAAGTTATTTATTTATTTAAATTTTAAGATAAGTTCTTAATAAGTTCACCAGGCAAGATTTGAACCTAGATTTCTACTGCCTCAGCCTCAAGCCAGGTTTACAACAGCATTTTCAATAGATTCCAGTATCATAACGTAACCATTCTTCCACTGTCAACAATTAGGTCATTTCCAGGTTTTCATTTTTATATCATAATGGACATGTTTGAATCTAAGTCTGATGGATGAGATATAGAGTGTGGAAGAAAGAAGTCAAGAATGAGTCCAAGATTTTTACTAAGTAATTAGATGAATGAAGTTGTCATTAAGTGAAAAGAAAAGTCTCCTGTTAAAGTAGCTTGGGAAGAAAATCAAGAGTTTGATTTTGATGGTTAAGTATGGGGAGCCTATTAGACATGCAAGTGGAGATGCAGAGTAGGCAGTGGGATTATAAAGACTGGGACTCGCAGGAGTGGTGAGGACTGAAAATATAAACTTAGATCACTGGCACACAGAAGTGAGAGAGTAATTTAATGGCACCAACTTAAAGTCAAGGAGATGAAGAGGATTGAATGAAAGTGCTGTGATATAAACAGCAAGACAACGTGTTGCCCAAGAAACCAGATGAAAAAAGTATTCCTGGAAGAAAAAGACAGAAGTCTAATAAGCTGTGGACTGAAAACTGCCTATGGGATTTGATAACATGATGATTTTCATTATCTGTCTTCCCAGATAACTGTGAGATAAGGGACTTGTTTGCTATTGCTCTAGCATATAGTATCTATTCAGTAAATAACTGTCTAATTAAAGGATAAAAAATGAAAAAAAGGAGTAACGAAAGAATCAGTCTTCTATGCATTTATAGTTAGTTTGACAGAATAAATTTGTAAGAGCACAGTGGTAAGTTAAGGTAAAACTGTAAGTCCATCAAAAAAGGCTGTACTGATTCTATTTAAACAACTTCAAGCAGGGAGTAGTGGCACATGTCTAGAATCTCAGTACTCTGGAGGCTGAGGTAGGAGGATTGTTGGGAGTTCAAAGCTAGTCTGGGCTTTATAGTGAGCTTAGGCCAGCCTGAACGACATAATGAGATCATGTTTAAGAAAAAGATTATCAAATATTCCTTTGTTATCACTGGAAAATGTGAAAGGATTGACTCAAGCCAGCCTCTAAGAGAAGGATGAACTCAGCAAGTTTAGATCCTTCTACTTCCCCCACTGATGCACTTAAATCCCCTTTGGAGCTCTCCTCAAATGCCTCTCCTAAGCCACATCCTGGATGGAATTTGTAGTCACCATGTTGTCAGTTAATAATTCTTTCTCCCCCCTCAGAGATGAGGCTGAATATCAAGACACCAGCTGAGCATGACTTATGGGCCCATCAGAAGCATCCTGTGCAAGGAAGAACTTGGCAAGTCTCAAGCTTTGAATATCTAGAAGAGCAAAGTTATAACAGAATGGCAGACATTGGCCCTACTACTTGAGGCTGGGAGCACCGCCTAAAATCACTCCATAACCTAATACAGTTGGTTCTGGGCTAGAGGGATGGAAAATGTCTGTGGGTGTCTGATGCCTTTGTGTGTGTGTGTGTGTGTGTGTGTGTGTGTGTGCACGTGCATGTGCAGGAGCCTACTGCCGCTTTCACCTGACTTCCCAGAGGGTTCACCAGTTCCTGGTGTTGCTCTAGCATTTGCACACCTGCTCCATATGGGTGTCTGCTGGTCTCACTGTGATCCATTCTACCCAGGGAGAAATGGTGGCAGGAGTGAGAACAAAGCCCAAAGCTGAGCTAGGTGGTAGCTGGCCTGCCTGATGGGCAAGACTAACACAACTGCACAACAAAATGGTCCTTTATTTATACTGTTGCAAAGACAGTAACATGTGACATAAGGTTGCATAACGACTAATAGCTGATCTTAACCAGACAGGATGTTTATCTCAGGACTAAGGTAGCTTGTTTCCTTAGGCATTAAGGCCTAGTCTCACCTACACACATTTGATCAATAGCTTCCTCAGCTCCCAGCATATGCCATTTTTGTTTTGGTTTTCCAGAGATGGATATTCCATTGCAGTTAGAAAAGCTATATTTGGAGAAGTCTTTAAAGGACATTTTCATACTTGATGCCAGTCCAAAGATTGTAAGTACTTGAATTCATCAGTATAACCCTATATAGTCCAATAGTCCATAATAGTAGTAAGTTATCAACATAGCTGGTAATTGCCAGAAGTTGTTGACTTGAGCCTTTAACAGCTTAACATATTACTGTGGCACTACTTTTTATGCCTTGTGGTTACACTTTTCTACTAGATGGCTAAGACCAAGTTAAAGCAAGACCTATATAACTAAAAATATAACTTTTGCTATCTGACAAGGTCAGTCAAATCTCCTCAGGATTTAAGCTGGACCCATGTACAGCACCTTGTAGATCTTCTGTCAGTATAAGCCATCTGGATGAGTCATGGCCATTGTTTGAACAATTTGTTCTCTGTGAAAGCCTGAGATCTTTTTTTCTCTCTAGGTGACTCTTCTTAGGCACACTATATATTGCTAATCACTTTCCTCTGTGGCACCATTATCTCCTTGATCAGAATATTTATGACACAACTTAAGTTACAGGATGTCACAGCAGAGGTTCTCTTATGTCCTGAGCCTACATTGATCTTGAAGGGCTAGGGCCAAAATATTGGCTATCCTTTTAGCCCATTTATCTCTGTAATTTTTGGTCCGTAAACTTTAGTTGTTAAACATCCAGAAGAGAAGCCTGTTACCCTGGAACAGAGGCAGTTAAGCTTACCATTACTATCTATCTGAATATCAAACACCTCAGACATAAAACGCAACTGTTATTTTCCAATACCCATAGATATTCTAAAATTTAAATTCCT